>VUQH01058118.1:0-17492 GCA_015106775.1 Etroplus canarensis
TCTCTCCCTCTCCCTCTCTCGCTCTCCAGGAGGTGTGGCAGCCCGACCCAATTACCTACAAGGCTCACCTGTGAGTCTGGGGCTGTCACACCTGTTGCTGATTCCCACCTAGCAGACTGGAGAGCAGTTTTTAAGCTGGCGGCGAGTGCTGCTCGTCGCGTGTTCGTTGTTGTGCAAGAGCGTTCCTGCTGCAGTCGTTTTCCTCCCCGATTTGCTGCAGCCTTCCTTGCCTTCACTTCGCCTTCTGAGCTCTGGCCGAGCTCATGCCATCTTCCCCGCCGCTGGAAGAATCTGCCAGTCCCTACCAGCCTACTCTCCCTCGCCAGCGGCAAACTAATTCAATAAAGACCTGTGAACTTTTTCCACTGCGTCCTGCGTGTGGGTTCTGTCTCAGTGTAGTTATGACACTGCCAGTCTATTCCAGGTTTACACCTGATTTTCCACCACCTGACATGCCTTAAGGATATTAGCAATTGATAGGGCTTCTTTTAGCTTTTTTTTCTGAACAAGCACAATGTGTCATGGCAAATCATATCATAGACTGGCATAAAGTAGAACTAATGTAATAAATAGTGGTCAGTCTTGCTTTTTGAATGTTAATTATTACAAATTTAACCTGAATAGCACTGTAGCTCTATCCATGCTAAAAAGGAAAACCTGCAGTCATAGTGCAAAATATTTAGTGGGTAGCTGGTATAGCTAGAGTGGTTACCTTTTTAAAATTCTCTGCTTTATAAACTAAATGCAAACCATGTCCTCTGATGCAAAGTATCCACTTAACAATTTCTTAGATTTTGCACTACAGACTGTAAACTAATTTTAATAGATCATATTGTTATAGTAGCTATGACATGATGTGTTAAATAGACTATGACAAAAGCATATATGACGGCAAGGCTTTTATCTCTTAAAAGCAAATATTTTTTAAAGCAGGGTTTGATAAATTTGGGGTGTGACAAAACTTTGTGCTTGAGCCAGTGAGTGAGAAAGTTGTGTGACACCAGCAGGGGTGTGCTCAGCATCATTGCACAGCAGCCAGTTTCCTGTGCAGTCAACTGTGCCAGGAACCGCAGAACTCTGTGGAGTAGTCTGATGAAGCTATCTATGGTATCGTCTGCTGTCACTGAAGAAATGTGGGCGGCTGCTGTCCTTTTATAAGGGCAGCACCCTGAAGGATTGAAGAGGATCACTCTGATTGTCTGAACATGAGTGAACCTGAGTGGCTATAATCCAATAGAGCACTGTTAGAGAGAGACACTTGTGCAAAAATAGAAAATATAGATCTGACTTTTGGTTTTTCATCACTTTTATTTTCAGTTCTCCTACCATGATTTTCTGTGCTCCTCAGAGTTTATTATTTAAACCCAGTCATGTGAGCTGAAATCACTGATGTACAGATGTGTAATCAGCAATGAAATGTAAATGCTCCCTTTTGATTTTCAGCCTGGGGTGACATCCCTCATCGAGCGCTCTGTATTGTGGTGCAGGCTTGGCCAATTGCAGTCTTTTTACTTATTCCAACAGACTTAGCCAATTGTCACTTCAAAAGCAGTAGCACAGCAGTTGGTGATATGCTGCTACGTTTGTCCAAAAGTGAAGCTTCAATTCTTAAAAGTGAAATCATAAAAAAGAATGAAATCACTTGTCAGTTTTCCATGAGTTACCAATGTCATGAATCAGCATTTGAATTAATATGAAGTTTTTATTTGGCCGTTTCACCAATCAACATCTTCTGATATATTGAGCACATATAAAAGCCAAACACATGCAGTCCCAGTAATTTCTTTTTCTTCAGAGGCAGAAACAAGCACATCTCTGATGCCCTGCTATGACAAATCAACCAAAATTTTAACACATTTTTACCTCCACCAAGGAGTTTCTTCATTCACCGGCACTGATTTATTTCAAAAAGTTCTGAACAGATAGCAATGTTTTTGAGGGGTGGGATGTGGTACAAGTCACAAACCACTGAATTCTAGAGGTGAGCTGGACCCTGGACATTTTTTAAATAGCTTTCTATCTTTTACCATTGTGGAAGAGGGAAATGTCAAGAATTTGTGTTCCAGCTACACAAATAATTGCTATACTATTTGAATAAAAAATGAAAGTACATCTCCATATGATCTATCATAGTAAAATTTCCTAAGGACACAAGCAGAATTCCTGATCTTATGATCCATTATGTTGAAATAAATAGGGTTCATGAGAGATTTCTCACTATGAGTTACCAATAACGCTACAGACTTGCAACAGACATGAAATTATAGCTGAAAGTCTCCTGTTTCAGTAGAGTACCAACAGATTTATTAGAGCTAGATCCATTAGTGACAATTTGTTTTCTTGAATAACTTTAAAAATAATATTGATATCACTTTGCTGAAAAAAGTGCTAGAGGTAGATTTCATGGTCAAGGAATCACATTACGGGTTAAAATTATTATGGTGCTATTGTTTCCAGGTATGGCCTTGATGGAGTTTTGCACTCCATGCTTTTAGTTGTTTACTGTAATCACTACATAATTCTCTAATAAAGAAAGTTGGAAAAATTGGGGATAAGTTTATTTAAAAACTAACTTCTCATACATGAACTTTAATCAGTAACTTGAATTCAGCAATGCTTACTGGTTTTGCTAATGCATTACCAATGCTGAGGAGGGGTTTTCTGCATGTTTGAGTGAGCATTATCTATTTTTCTACAGCTAGATCTTGCCTGAAGTGCTGGAGCTTAATTCCCAAAATAAGGTAGCTTCTACAATCTGAAATCCAAGCAATGTCTTATGTTTTATTAACTTTTTATTTCAAGTGGCAGAGTGGTAGATACTGAGGTTTATCACTATTATTCCTGAAAGGAGAATGTATATAGCAAGGCCCCCACAGCTGAGCAGAGAGGAAACAAGAGACAGAAATAGAGGGCCAAGAGTGAGGGCCCATTTTCATTTTAATCAGTCAGCTTGTTGATTCAGTTGGCTATGAGCACTCTACAAACAAAACCAAATGGCAGCTCCTGGCACTGTCTGAGGCACGGAGACTCTGAGCGGAGTGATGAGAGAAGAAACATACAGAAAGGGAGTTTGGGAAATCAAGGTTTCATTAAGTTGGCCAAACACTGTAAAACGCAACCACTCCAGTGTTGGACTGCTGTGGACAGAAGACTGCCCAAAACTGGATGTTGCTGTTCTGAGAGCCCTGCAGGGTCTATGGCAATAACTCAATAAAACTGTAGGACTTAAAGAACTAGACAGGACAGACAAAAGAGACACGCTTTATGGCCTTGAATGACGAGCTTAGGTAAGGCAGCTTCTTCACTCTTTATTTGAATTGGTCTGAATGGTCAATAGCGAGGGAGTTACAGATATCTGAATGACATATTTAGAATCTTAATGAAGATAAATGAAGTCCTTCAAAACTACTCATGTCTGATAACCACCATTATTGATACAAGCTTCATTACTCATTTTTCTTTTCCCTTTGAAGCTCTTCATTTTAAGTATAGTTGCAAGTCATTTAGTTGGGCAGGTGCTGAACTGTAGGCTGATGAGGTTCATGAAGTAGACATCACAGGGGGATGTATGTGTCAATCACCACACTGTGATCTACTGAATGCCTGTGCAGGTCATGCCACTCGGCCATTGAACTACATGTTAAACAATTAGAGAAAAGCTGCCTTTGCACCTGTGCTTAATTGGGAAACCGTCAAGCTCCCCAGCTGAAAGCAGCCTGACATTTTACCCAGACTACAGTCCCATTCAAAGGCTTTTCCACTAACCAAGGTATGTCTCTCCATCAATCTCCGTTATCTTCTCACTCTTCTTCACTGTCTTTCAGCTTTTCTCTCACTATCTTGTTCCTCCAAGCTGAACTTACTCTTTGCTCAACATGTTAGAACTCACATTTTAAATATCTGTGAATCAGGGATGGCAAAATGAAAAAGTCTATGTATAGTTTTCCAAGCTTCATGCGAGCCTGTGTAAATTATAGGCACAGGTTCCAGGGTTGGTGTCATAAAGCTAAACTCTAAGATCTATAGACAAATATATTTGTTGCACAAAAATATTTAGTTCTTGGTTATAAACTGCTTAACTTCCTTTCCACTAACTAAAATAAAACATTTTTTTTTCAGATTTTCCTTTGTTTAACCAAAGGGTAGTCATAAACAAATAAACAACAACAAATAGCTCAGTTTTACATTATCTAAGGCCACTTCTTCAGGTAATCCTCCCAATCCCCAGTATTATAATCATATTATCATCTCTAGATAAAACACCGTACGCATTCTTCAACAAATAGCTCTTACAGTTCAGTTATTCTGTCATCCTTCTGTTTATGTCTATCAGGCCATACTGATATGATTTGATAATTATTTAAACAAATATATGTATGATATTTCTTGGTCAATCATACAAAATATTATAAAAAACAAAGTAGCAATGACTCAAACTGCTTCATAATAAGTTGATTCACACATTTGATCAATTTTGTGAAACAACAGACAAGTATAATCAGTACTGTAGCAGCCGTGGGTTTATTTACATCAAAAGTCCAATCTTACCCTAAACACACAGTGCTCTTGTCAGAAGTGATGGCCCATCATGATAAACATTTTTAGACCTTGAACACTTTGATAAACAACACAGCATGGTCTTTGAAGTCTGATAACAGGGGAGACCGGTAAATTGCCCTGACTGCTACATAAAATCCATGCAGATCAAGATGAATTGGAGGGAAAAAGCGAATTCTTCTCTACTGTTTAGATCAGATTTTTTCACCCATGGTTTATGATATTCTGCCCATCCTAACTTACCCAACTTATCCAATTTACTCAATACTTTCAATGCTAAATATTTAGATTAATTATATTACACTGATATAAATAATCAGATCATACCAATATTTATCATGTCATGAATACACGTGAATATGCAATAATATTGTTAATAAATACAATAAAAACATAGCCCATAATTCTTTAACTGTTTAGGTGATATTTCAATTAGCAAGTGAGTGCTGAGCTGCTCAAGCTTTTTCTGAACTGCTATTATCAATTTTCAAGGTTTTAATTTCCAGAGAATTGAACACTTGGTGGACTGAGGACAAGTATCTGGCTATAGAAGAATGAAGAAATACTCTTCTAAAAATGGGGGATAATAGACAGTGTTACTAAGTGCTTACATCTATTGAAGTTTCAGATGAGGCCAGAGAATGGTTGAAGGGCCTTGGGTCTCTCGGTTTTTCTGAAATGGTAAACAGATGGTCCTTTTGATGCTTTGGGGAATTTCATTAAATGCTTGGACTTACAAAACACACAAATATAAACCTTCAAAACCTTAAAAGGCATCACATAGAATTATGTCACATGTTCATTCATGTCAAATAATTATCAAATAACTAAATAAATCAATTAACAAATTCCTTGCTTGGCAACAGTTCTGCTTCCTTGCTTATTGAGTAAAGTAGGGTGGTTATTTTTATTTGGCCATTAAAGTTATTAGTGTGCTAATAATTTAATAAAAAGAAAGAAGTCAGTTTTGACACTGTGACATTGCTAGAACTAAGGACTCAACTAAAAGATCAAACAAGAGGGTTTACAAAAAGGTGCAAAACACTGTATCCAGGCCAGTTTATATTTTGCCTGCCCAGTTCTGGAAAAAAAAGTCTTTGGCCTGATGAAACCAAGATGTTTTTGTACCAAAATGATCAGAAAAGAGAAGGACATGGTGGAGGAAGTGTTATGGCATGGGCATGTGTGGCTACTAATGAAACTGGGTCGCTATTGATTACTGATGATGTGACTACTGATAGAAGTAGTAGAGGTTGTATTCTGAAGTATCCAGGGCCATACTGTCATGGTCCCCCGTGAACAGAACTTACCCAGATGCAGGAAGCAGATTTACTTCGTTTATTTTCACAAAAGTAAGGAGTAACAAAGCAAGAACTTGGAATGTGCAAACAGGGCGAACTCCAGGGGGAAGGCTGGGCTGGGGGTTCCAAGGCTGTGAGTCCGTGAGTGGTTAGAGAGCAACTGGGTCCTGAGGTGGCTCTCCAAGTCCGTGGGTTTCCTGAGAGGGGGAAGGACAGTGGTTAGCATGGTCCTGGAAAAAAGACTTCCAAAAGGCAGAGGGATTCTTGGCACAGAGAGAGAGACTTGGCTTGACGATAATTAAACTTGAACTATGAGCTGGTGAGCTAGACTAGACTTAAACTGTGAACTAGTACAACCATGAGTGTGAACTAGACCCAGAGCGGCCGGGTGGCTTAAGTGAGTAGAGCAACGATCCAGCGTCGGCCTCAAGCTCCTCTGCTGGATAAATAGAGCAGGATGGAATCAGCAGAAGGGCAGCAGGTGAGAGGAGGAGGCGTGGCAGGATCACACAGCTGAAAGTAGTACAAACAGTTAACAGTCCCCAGCCCAGCCCGACAGAGAGGAAAGAAAGAACAAAAGAGGGAGAAACAGAAAGAAACGGGTGGGTCCACACCGGCAAGGACAGGGGGGACCATGATACATACTCTCTTCTCAAATTTAGCCAAACGCTGCAAAACTTATTGGATGGCTTCACAGTGCAAATGGATAATGGACCATGGCATACTGCAAAAGCAACCGTTTCTCCAAGCAAATATATGGGATATATTTCAATGTTCAGATTGGTTACATGATCTCAGCCCAAAAGAGTGTGCATACAAAACTGAAGGCAGAGAGACCCACAAACAAGAAGCAACTGAAAGCAGCTGCAGTCAGGATCTCAAAGGAAGAAACACAACATTTGGTGACATTCATGGGTTGTAGACGTTGGACAATCATTGACTGCAAAGGATTTTCCTCCAAGTATTAAAAATAAACCTTTTTTTAAAATTATGTTACTTCGTCCAATTACTTTTGAGGCTCTGAACATGGAGGACTATTTATAAAACTGGCTGTAATTTCTAAACAGTTAACACAATACTTTTGCTATATCACTAGCATTTTAAATGAACGCCTTCACTTTAATTTCTTCTTGATTGTTTGATTGGGAATACACAGCACTGTGGTATACAACACTTATCATGGGGTTCTGCTCATTTGGATGTTCTTAGGACTACACTCTACACTCGTTTGGAATCTCTTGGAGCCATTCTTCCAGTTTGGGAGTTACAGCTCCTAATGCTCTTTTTTGCCTCTGGGACCACTTTGGGCTTTACAGTGGACTGTGCACCATAGGTCTAGCATAGATAGTGCTAAGCACTCCAGTATCCATCTAGCTTTATGATGCTGACTGGGTCTTGTTCTGGAAGTTTATGGTAATCAGCTCTTAGGTTCACCAGCCACTTGGTTTTGGTGTTATGTGATGCCTCTTTCCCCCAGATATTCTTCCAGTTTTGTTCAGTGTCAGCTTTGGGTTGGTCTGGCCTCGTGCTTTCGTCTGCTGCCTTTGGGTCTGCTGCCATAGTAACATTCCGTCATTTACATGTTCTTCTTGTCCTTGTGTGTCTTCCTCCTTAACACAGTTCCCAACAGTATGTCCTGGTTTTATATCTATCTATCTATCTATCTATCTATCTATCTATCTATCTATCTATCTATCTATCTATCTATCTATATCTATATCTATAGATATAGATATAGATATATATATATGTGTGTGTGTGTGTATGCAATATATATCTTTGGGGAACCTCCTGAAGCGTACAGCACAGCCAGTGTTGCATAAATAATAACATATGAACTAAGAAAATTATTTGTCTCCTTATCTCCTTATTATTTGTCTCCTTATCCAAAAAATCTTAACTTATTCATTTTCATCAGAGATGCAACATTTCCTCATCAGCTGTCATATTCACAGACAAACAAATATAACTCAACAAATATTGTTTTGATCTTATTTTTTATTTTTTTTCCTTCTGTCGCATTCAATTTTGAGAAAAATAAAGACTACAATTTAATAAATCTTCCCTAGGCTATAGCTGCATTCAGTAGAGTCTCCACTGTCTAAAGAAACTTTCTACTGACTTGACACTTTGAAGGGAGGCGAGTTGATAGAGGATAGGAAAAGCTTGAGGCTGAGGCACAGACAGACAGTTGATGGACACTTCTTGACCCCTCAGGGACTTGCCGCATTTGTCTACTTCAGCTTGTTGTACAAGTCATTGGTTTTTAATCTTAAAGTCAGAACTATGGTAGTTTCCTTCTGGTTGTTATGGGAGTCACAAGACATAATGCATGTCTTAAGTTGTTACAATATTGTAAACCTAGTGCCATGATTTTATTTATTAATTTAGTTTTTTGTGTGCACGCTCTCAACATTTATATAATGCTGAGTTTTAAAATCAAAACTGAACATCCTACGCAAATACTATAGAATGGGAGGAAGACTCTTTAACTAGCATGCCCCTCTAATGTGGATCAGGTGACCCTGAAACATCCCTATGTTATGCTGCTATAAGCATAGATTGGGGAACTTCCCGTGATGCAGTGAGCACCTATCCTCCACTCCCCTCTTTTCACTCCCCCTCTGTTTGCCACTACATGTCATTTAATTTGGTCTACTCTCTCCCATAGTTTGGGGTCCATCCCTTTTGGTATTTCTGTTCTCTCTGCGCACCTTCTTTCTCTCTACTCTTTCCCCTCACTGCCCAATCACTTGCAGCAGATGACGCCCCGTCCCTGAGCCTGATTCTGCCAGAGGTTTCTTTTTCTTAAAAAGGAGTTCTTCCTTGGGACCATTGCAATGGTATTGCTTACAGGTGCTGGTTATCTCAAGGTTTATGTTTCCTCTATCATTGCAGAGTCTTAATTTACAGTGCAAAGTGCTTTAAGACAATTGCTGTTATGAACAGCATATGGAGCTGTATAAATAAAGTTCAGTTGAACTGTGCATTATGCAATGTTAGCTGCAAAGCTATAGTTCACCTGTTTACAGGTAACACAATAAATAATGTCCAGAAAGGAACAGATTTAGGTAGACAGGATGGCTTGGATGCAATCTGATAAACTAATCAGCTAGTTGCTTGATAAACACAGGACATAAAATGCCACAAATAATTTGTGTTTTTCCCTTACAATTATACTTGTTGGAAGGTAGAAGTAGTGAACCACATGTACAGAAGTTATTTTGATATCCTGACACTCTTTTCAGGTCAGGTGCTATTATGTCATTTTGCTTTATTATTTTTTGGTGCTTTTAAGTTTTTGTATTCCAACATCATGTGTCTTTACATCTGGATTTCTCAAGTAACATGTTCCCGCAATTACAGTAGGTGACTGTACGCAGAATTTAAGTTTAACTAAAAACAAATGTATGTACTTCGCAAGCTACGCTACATAGTCAAAAGTATTAGGTCACCTGTTCATTACACCTACCAGAGCTTTTATGACATCCCATTCTAAATCCATAATTATCAATATGATGTTGGTCCCCCCTTTGCAGCTATAAGAGTTTCCACTCTTCTGGGAAGATTTTCTACAAGATTTGGTGTTTACCCATGGGAAATATTGCCCATTCATCTGGAAGAACATTTGTGAGGTCAAACACTGATGCTGGGCAAGAGGGCCTGGCTCAAAATCTCCATTCTATTTCATCCCAAAGGTGTCCAATGGCGTTGAGATAAGGTTCTGTGTAGGCCAATCAAGTTCTTCAATGCCAGACTCATTCAGCCATCTTTGCTTTTTGCATTCCCTCATGACAGTCATGCTGGAACAGAAAAGAGCTGTCCCCAAGCTGTTCCCACAAAGCCGGAAACATAGAATTTCCCAAAATTTCTTGGTAAGCTGAAGTATTATGGTTTCCATTCACCAGAACTAAGGGGCCCAGGCCAATCCCAGAAAAACAACCCCATAGTATTAGTATTATCCCTCCTTCAACAAACTTTACATGTGGCATAACGCAGTCGGGCAGGTAATGTTCTCCTGGCCAAACCCAGACTTATCCATAAGCTAACCAGATAGAGAGGCATTGTTTGCCACATCACAGAACATGGTTTCACTGCTCCAGAATCCAGTGGTGGTGTGATTTACACCACTCCATCCAAAGCTTGGCTACACCGCCATAGAAATCTATGCCATGCTCCTGGTGCACAGTTTTTGAGCTGATGTTAATGCCAGAGGAGGTTTGGAACTGAGTGTTAGTGACTTTTACACACTATGCACCTCAACATTTGGTGACCTCACTCTGTAACTTTATGTGGTCTGCCACTGTGCAACTAAGTTGCTGTGGGTCCTTCCATTTTGTAATTATACCACTGACAGCTGATGGCAGACTATCTTGGAGGGAAGAAATTTCACGAACTGTCTGGTTGCAATGCTGGCATCATATTGCAGTGCCAAGCTGGAATTCCTGAGCTATTTAGAACAGTCCATTCTTTCACAAATGTTTGTAAAGGCAGACTGAATGATTTTATAAGCCTGCGGCAATGGGACTGAATGAAACACCTGAATTACATGATTAAGAGGTATGGCCTAAAACTTTTGTCCATATAGTATATATTTAAGGCACTGTAATTTAATTTTGTAATTTTTTGCTACTTCTTAAACAAAAACATTTATTATATACCCACATTTTATGTATAAATAATTCTTACCAAGCATCAGTTCAGTTAAATAGTGTGCTTTTCTTTATTATTAATCAAATGTCCACTTCCCTTCTCTTATACAATGGTGATGCACAGAGGCTGAAATTATAAAGAATGTGCTGGATTTCTCATTTAGCTGAAACATAAAATTAGGAGACAGCTAAGTTGTCCCAAGGTGTCTGAGTATTTTCAAGCCAAGAGCAGCATGACCTTTGCACTGTCAATTAGCAAACATTTAATAAGTCAGCCTGAAAAATCCAGTTCTAGACCACTTATAATGTGTACCACTGCCAGCTCACTGCACACATTCTCTCAAAATAACTTTCATAATGCCCACAGTACATAATCATCAACTTTTCCGGAGCACTTCAATATGCTTGCATAAGTAACAAATCAATTTATATGTGTTGTAGAGAATTATAATTTTTAAAAGTGACATTTGTGGCATCTTAACTTCATTGGCAAAGAAAATATTTACAGCAGATTGACGAGAAACCCTGAAAAAATGTCAGATTCTGAATATTTTTTGACATTACCCACTGACCCAAAGAAAAGCCCCTCACACAAAACATTTCCCTGTAATGTAGTCTCCAACCTTTCACATGTACTGCCTTTGGAGAGTGTGACTGTTAACATGGTGGCATGAACATCAGATTCCTTTTAGGGAGCTACAGTTCTATGATGGTCCATCCTTTTTTTAATCACTATCTGAATCTGTTTCTTAGCTTTAGTTTCACAGGGGAAACATGGTGAGCAAACTAAGCACAGGAAACAGTTGAAGCATAAATCTCAAATCCTTTTCCAGAAAAATATCTTCATGCCAAAGTGTAAAAGGCTTTGGCTAATGACTTTAGTAAGTGTGTGAAATTTGTATTTAACAGAAAAGGGTGGAACTGGCCTTGCATCTGGGGAATGTGCCTCGAGATCCAGATTCACCTTCTCTCGTAAAAGACTGCAAAAGCCTGCATGCTTCTCCTCCACCTTATCTTCATGTTGTAAGAGTGGCATATTGGCACAATTAGTACTTGCAGTAGGTTTGTAAGTTGGCTTAATTAATATGTGGAAATGGCAGTGGCAGCTAAGGAAGGATTTACATGAGTACAAGTCAGCCAATAACCCCTCTCTGCTCTGAGTGAAAGCCAAGAACAAACACTGGTTTACAGTCATGTGAAACCATTTTTCCTTGCAAACATTAAAGGATGTACAGTGCACCCAATACATACATATATCCTAATGTTGATACAGTAATGTTGAGCTTTATCATGTAAAGATTAACTAAGTATGATACTTCTCCTGCATTTCGATATCATGAGACAGTGTAGTGGCAAATGTTAAGCTAATTTTTAGCTCAATCTCCAAGGAAACATAAGACAGCACTGTTTTTGCTGTCTACAGTCACACACTAAACAGGATAGAAAATGTGTGTGTGCTGTTCACTAATCTATCGGTTACTGTTGGGTGCTCTTGAACAGCATGGATGAATTTCATCACTGCAACCTAGCCAGTTAATGTAGGTGCTTGACAAGGAGAGCAACCAATAATCAAAGTGAAGTTAACTGCAGACTACAGACTGACATTGTTGTAAATATAGCCAATGTGTAGGTGGTCCAAACTGCTTGCAAATGAATAACAAGCACAGACATGACCCAAGAGAATCACAGACAGAGCATGAAGATACTGCAACATGAAATACAGCACTGTAACAGCTCACGGGTCTTCTCTGTCTCTGAATGTATTGTAGGGAGCATCTATGAACAACACTCTTGTCTATAAAGTGAAAAATGGGAAACAAAGCTGATAACAAACAAAGAACTTTATTGGTGGGATTCCCTTGTGGGCAATGGCATCACTCAACCATTTAATTGGATGGGACTGACATTTGCAGAGCAGGGTGTCACAGCATTTGTGTGAGTGCAGAGGCCCAACTTGCTGCCATACAGATGCATCACGCTCCACTGATTCAAGAGGCGCTGTTTTCCTCCTCCGAAAAGAAAACTCAGTCACACCCAGCAAAGTCACACTCCGCAGAGTCAAATGCATTTGCTCACACATTTCAGTTAATGGGCAACTTGAGCAGACATTGAGGTGCGGCTCGAGAAACATTCAATAAGCCTGTTCAATCGGCCTACACATTTTCACGCAAACATATTAAAACACATTCTCGACTATCAACATCACACAAATGTCACAAGGCTCATTAATTAACTTAAATGGATATCAAAGCACCTTTGACTTTGTATCTGCTGTATCATGCTGTAATTAGATTCCTTGTATCAAATATGATAAAGAAAAAATGCAAGATTCTAATCAAACAGAGCAGCTTTGAATATAACCTACTAAAGCACCACACCCTACCTATAGTACTGATGTGCTACAATACAACATGCACAGACAACATCCATGTATGCTGCTCAACAAACACAACAAAATTTCTTCAATGGCAAGAAAAGCTGCTCCCACTGCTCTCATTTTAAAAAGCTTAAAAAGTATTTACAGCTTACAAAAACACATTTTCAACAGCAATAATACCATTACACTGTACTTTGCTAATGTCCAGTATTAAGGACTGAAATAGCTGCCACTCAGAATTAAATGAAGCCATGCAGTATGTGCACCTTGCTATCTTAGCTGAGTATTAGAAACATATTTAGTAGTATCTGTTTTTTAAATAAACAAAAAATAAAAGTTACAGATATGAGGTGCAATGAAATAAAGCTATAAAAATGAACATTTTAATTTAGTTAGTTGTTACAAAACATAGCCTCATGATGATTCTGATTCCAAGGTACAATCCCAAGAGAATCATCATTATCCAGTGGATTACTGTTTTATGTTACCATCATCAACAATTAAGAAAGCAACCAATCAAGTTTAATCCAGGTAACAACTCCCTCATGACTGCTGCTATTCTAATCTCCTCCAGAGAAAAGGATAAAAAAGGTGAAAGACAGAAAGAGAGAGGCAGCACAACACAGGCACAGACAGAACATTCAGAGACGCATATTTAAATACATCATGACATTCATATGTAGGGCGTGAATATATGATTATCTGGAATTTTCATGTGTAATTTACAGTGAGAAACAGTGTTTTATTGGTGCACTTTGCTATAACTCATAGACACATAATGTGAGAGAAAATTTAAAGCCTATTCCTCCTCTATTCATTTCGCTCAGTTCTTTGACCCTGTTGTTATCGTCACCCCATAACAAAAATCTTCATCACTGACAGCTAAGACATACACTTTAATGTGCCTTCCCACAGCACTTGTTTTAATAAACAGATAAGTAAACAGATCACAATTTCTTTATAAATAAAATGATCAGTTTACAAAAAACTAATATTTAGGATATTACACAATATACTGCAGGCTTTTAGCTGTGTATTTTGAGGAGTTTGGGCCAGTCACATTAGCACCAGCGGCTACCAATGTTTGTTGTTCTGTTAAATCCTTGATCAGTTGGTTGAGATAGAAATATCTGAACAATCTTACCAATTCTAAGGTTGATATAATATTTCATACGGATATCAATGGTTTTCAGAGGATGAACCCCAGGACAAACTGCAGTCGCATCAGTTATTCTTTTACTTTTCACAAAGCGCCATCACCTGGTCACCATAAGACATTAAACAAATCAGAATCAGAATCAGAATACTTTATTAATCCAGATATACATGCATGCCCATTTCTCATTTCTCAGGATTAGAAATTCCTCATCACAAAAGCTGTGCGCCTGGAGTGTCATGGCATGGGTTTCCATGGCTGAGAACCTGCGTGCAAGCCTTACATCACCAAGTACAATATCAAGTGTCAGATGGAGTGGTGCTAATCATACCACCACTTGACTCTGGAGCAGTGGAAATGTATTCTGTGGAGTGACACATTTCTCTGACAGTCTTATGAAGGAGTCTGGATTTGGTGAATGCCAGGAGAACATTACCTGCCTGACTGAACTTTGCCAACTGTAAAGTTTAGTGGAGGAGAGATAATGCTATGGAGTTGTTTTTGTGGGTTGACCTGGGCTCCTCAGTTCCAGTGAAGGAAAATCTTAATGCTTCCACTTACCAAGACATTTTGGATAATTCTGTGCCTCCAAATTTGTGGGAACAGTTTGGGAAAGGCCTTTTTGCACTGGAACATAACTGTTCCCCAGTACAACAAGCAAGGTCCACAAAGGCATGGTAAACTTGAATGGCCCCCACACAGCTCTGACCTCAACCCCACTGAAAATCCTTGGGATGAACTAAACTAGAAATTGATAGTCAGGCATTCCTGTTCAACATTAGCATCTGATCTCACAAATGCTCTTCTGGATGAATAGACAAAAATTCCCACAGACATTGATGGAATCTGTGTCCTTTAATGCCCTGTCACGCCATGACAATTCAACAAGCGTATGCCAAAGCATACGAAATCCTCTAAAACGCTGGCATACACAGAATAATGATGTTATATGGACGTATACATTACATATTGCTAACATATATGGGATGTAATACCAAGAGATGCTAGCGTATTGCCGGTATTCACAACTTGAAGCCCATTTATACTACTTCCCTTAAACGCAGCACTTACACCATTATAGGGTGGCTGTATGTTAGAAACCTGTTCAGTGTGACTGGAACAAATACATCTACAAACGTCAATATGCGTTGGAGGTAAGTTAGATATATGTTACTTATAGGTTAAAAACAGGTTACTCATAGGTTAATACATTTTGAGTACACTAGACATTATCTATGAGTAACGTGACTCAACGTATGCATAAAGTACCTGCAACATATGGTCCACGTATGTGGGATGTACAAGCCATACGCTGGCATATGTCGGAAATTTTGTGCATGCTCAAAATTTTCTGGCAACCTTGCCATACTATGATGAAAACTGGTGTACTTCAGCGTGCCCTTAACTAATACAAAACTTACAATAACTTATTCGATGTACGCCAGCATATTTGCAGATTTTTTCATAGTCAGTATACGCTTGTTAAATGGTCAAGGTGTGCGAGGGGCTTTAGACAATCTATGAAGTTATATGTTGTTTGTGCAGTTCCTGGGAACAATCAGGATTTTAAACAGATGATATTGGCTTGCTTAATGTCAGGATGTCAGGTCAGGATGAGCTTTTGTATTCGTATGTATTGCAATCTTCCAGGAACTGGTTACAGTTACTGTAGTCTTGTCAAGAACAGAGACTGACATGTCATGAATCTTAGAATAAAAGGAAGGGGGCTCTTTTTAACACTATAAAAGAGGTTAGATTCGGGGGACTTAGGGACTCTCTCTCTGAACGAGACTGGATGTGTTATGTTTGTTAATTGAATAAATGAGAGTCCATTGTTGTCAGGATCAAGTCCTGTCTGACTCGTCTTTTCTTTTCACAACACATTCCAAAATCTTACAGAAACCCTTCCCAGAGCAGTGGAAGCTGTTATAACTGCAAAGAGAGGCCCAAGTTATTATGAATGTCTACAGATTTAGGATGGGATGTCATAAAATCTCCTGTAGGTGTAATGTGTAGGTAGTCCAATACTTTTGTCTATATAGTAGTCGTACAGTCCCTGCTGGCAAATGATGACATTTAAACAAACTACTTACCATTTTCAGAAACTGACAAAGAAGTAATAAAAAAGATGGGATTTTTTTAACAACCCTTTCAACTCGTTCAGTTAAATCCATCATTGGTCATTTGCCACAGCATGATTTCATCGTCAGTCACTGTCTGTCAATCCACACAAGAGTCTGACTGCTGGCAAGTTAAGAAACATGACATTTGGTAAAACCACGATCACTGAAAACAGGAGACAGGGCTAGAGTATGTTGAATGCAAGCAGATTGAACCACTGACTCAAGCCAAACTATAAATTACCTAAAAGTCAAATTGTACAGTTGACAGAATTGCAAAGAAATTCAAAAATCAACACTAACTAATCTTACCAGCCTGCCCAACTCAGCAGCAGCAGAGGGTGCCTCCTCTCATGCTATTTGCACACAACAGAAACAAGACAGGGATATTCTGGTTTCAGGGACCCTCTGTGTCTTTGTTGCTCTCATTTCAATATATTATTGTTCCCAGACTAGATATTGATGCTATTAAGAATAGTGAACAAAATAAACAATTGCACTTGACAGTTACCTTCAACAAAATTGTTGGTACGTTGTTGCACCTGTTACACAACTGTAGATGCCCTTGTTTTGACTGAGGTTTAATATTGTTTTACCAGGTTAAATTTCCCCCCAAATATGTGATCCATCATGAGGCTATTTCATGTCAACCCAGTCTTACAGAAATAAGTGAAATGACAATAATCTCTTAGCACTGCACTGACCACTGCTGTCTTTTTTCTGTTGAGGTCAGACTGCCTTTTCCCAAAGCTAAACAAATTAGTTTTCATAATCAGAAACCTTTATTAATCCCAGAGTGGAACTGCTTGGGTTCTAGATGTTCCATTAAGTATAAATAAATGAATAAGTATGGATGTGAAAAGAAAATTAAACTCTATAAACCTATATGTAAAAACTGAAAATTCCCATAAGCATTCAAATTTAAGACAGTAAAATAGTAAATATATGAAATATTGAAAATGACATAAAATCAAATTACCTTTAATATAGAAAGTCTGATATGTCACATTACATACTACAGTGGGTACGGAAAGTATTCAGACCCCTTTAAATTTTTCACTCTTTATGTAATTGCAGCCATTTGCCAAAATCAAAAAAGTTCATTTTATTTCTCATTAATGTACACTCAGCACCCCATCTTGACAGAAAAAAAACAGAAATGTAGAAATTTTTGCAAATTTATTAAAAAAGAAAAACTGAAATATCACATGGTCATAAGTATTCAGACCCTTTTCAGTGACGCTCATATTTAACTCACATGCTGTCCATTTCTTCTGATCCTCCTTGAGATGGTTCTGCTCCTTCATTGGAGTCCAGCTGTGTATAGAT
>VUQH01058120.1:0-10244 GCA_015106775.1 Etroplus canarensis
TGGACCAACTGCCTTTCCACTCTTCATCCTCACTTCCTCCTTACTAACACTCTGCACTTCCTGATTCACCATCTTCCCTCTCTCTGCCCTCCTTTCTCTCTCATTTTCCTCATTCATCAGCTCCTCAAAGTACTCTTTCCATCTTCTCAACACACTCTCTTCACTCGTTAAAACATTTCCCTCCCTATCCTTAATCGTCCTAATCTGCTGTACATCCTTTCCAGCTCTCTCTCTGTCTCGCTATTCGATACAAGTCCTTCTCTCCTTCCTTGGTGTCCAGCTTCTCATATAACTCACTATAAGCCTTTTCCTTTGCCTTTGCCACTTCTCTCTTTGCTATGCGCTTAGCCTCCCAGTATTCCTGTGTACTTTCTTTGTCTCCCTGACTATCCCACTTTTTCTTTGCCAGCCTCTTCCTTTGAATACTTCTATGTACATATTAATTTGAACCAAAAATTTCCCATTTGGATTTATCATTCCATAAGACCTGTTGCCACTGAGTTTCAGTCCAGTTATTGTGTAATTTGGCATACTTCAGTCTTTTCTCCCTGTTTTCCTCCCTTAAGAATGGCTTCTTGACAGCGATGTCTCCATTGGGACCATTTCTTTTGAGGCTTCAGTGAACAATAGATGGGTCAAGTGAAGGGCCAGATGTGTCTCTCAGGTTTTGTCAGGCCTTTACTGAATTATTTTCTGTTTCTTAAGCTTTCTGATATTGTTTATTGCTCATTATTAAGTGGCTTAAAAATCTAGTGCAAGGACTAGTAATTTCCCCCCTGGGAGTAATAAAGTGTTCTGATTCTGATTCTGATAGACTGAAAATTAGTGAAAAAGCAGCCAATGTCCACAGAAAACCTTTGAAAGACCTTCAGGAAGCCTGGAGAAATATTACTCAAGAGCAAAATAAAAAACATAAAATATAAAGAAAAGAAGTGTGGCTTGAGACTTTTGCACAGTACTGTAAATATACTTTTTTACCTAATACACATATTCTTTGTAACCAGCCCAACCTTGTGCTGTATGGGCTCCACTTATTTTGGTAGTATCTTTCTTTAGCGTGCATACTGCATTTAGATTAAGCTGAGATATATCCACATTATGGATTCCAGCTCCAGTTGTTGTGCGGCTGCTCTTTCAGCAAACAAATTGCAAAATTCTGCCTGCACTAACAACTTGCATTACTTTCCTTTTCCATAAATGGATATGCAGAAAAAGATGGCATTTATAAATGGGGGTCTAAACATAATTTCAGGAAAGCCAGTCATATGCACACCAGGTGTAGATTTATGCCCCTTTTCTACTCACTGAAATATACTGAACCTTTGTCTCTCTTTGACATACCCTCTTTCATTGATCTATATGCGAATGAATAGTGGGTTGAAAATATGTAAAATTTGCTAAGGAAAAGAAATTATTTCGGGAGGTGCTGAATTTGTCTGCTTCAGAATGAAAATGTTGTCCCTGTCACCATAGCTATGCCTTTAGCGCCCACACAGCAAGACTGATTGTGACATTCCTGTTGTATGTGCCACCATCTGCTGAAAAGATCCCAGAAGACATAAAGGTTTGCTAAAAGTTTCAGTAGTGCCGAAGTGGTGCGACTTCCCATGAAGTCTGTCTGTTGGAAAAGAGAGAGCTGCGTGACTTTACTTGTATGTTTTTCCCCTTATCATTTTACATCTCAGACATGGTCATTTGTTTATTAAACGTTTGGCCATGTGTAGTGCAGAACTTGAAAATGATTGTCGTAGAATAAATTACAATGCATGGTCAGGGGTAGTATGAGGACAGATGCCCTCCACTTTATATCAGAAATCTTGTGTTATTATTTGAAATGTATGCTGCTTCACTTTTACACCCTCCAGCTTACACATATTAAGTAGATGAAAGTGAAACTCCCCTGTCCATCACAATTCCAAATTACATTTTGTTATGTAAAACACAGGGGATTTAAATGACAGTAATTATGCAGCCCTTTTTGTATCAGTGCATTTTACAGTCGTGGACTAAGTGATGTGATTATGTGAATTTTTTGGATTCATTATACAACACTGAGAAATGGTAAAATCGTTATTTTAGATTATTTTGAAGGCATGGCACAGAAAATGATTGGCCATGATTACATAATGCTGTAAAGGCTTTCATTATTTACTCTGAAATAAAGTGGAATGCATTTCACTTTACTTAAAGTGAATGTGACATCTTACTGCAATGCAAACTGCACTATAAACTGTAAAAAATTACTTTGTGGTACAATCGTTTTTTGTGTCTTGTTTTGCATGAAGTGTCTTTCCTTAAAAGTGGCTTTAATGGTACAATATAATACTTGCAAGGTTACCTCTGAAAAGAAGTAACTGTTGAAAAGAAAAGTATCAGTAAAATTTTAAAAGTACCAGTGAAGCCTTCATTTTAATAATTCATTCACACATTATCTCCAATGGCACATATGGCTGCGTACCCATGGGCCTCACCATGGTGATTAACCTTAAGTACTGTGTTGGAACCCTGGGAGTTACACTATATGGACAAACGTTTGGGCCACCTATGTATTACACCTACAAGAGATTTTTTAACATCCCATTCCAAATCCATAGGCATTAATGTGGTGTGGGTCCCACCGTTAGAGCTGTACCAGCTTCCACTCTTCTAGGAAGGCTTTCTATAAGATTTTGGAATGTGTGTTTTCATCCAGAAGAGCATTTGTGAAGTCAGACTGCGAATGTTGGAGAAAAGGGTCTGGCTTGCAGTCTCCATTGCAGTTCATCCAAAAAGTGCTTGATGGGGTTGAGGTCAGATCTGTGTGGACCAGTCAAGTTCTTCTGCACCAAATTCACCCAGCGATGCTTTTAGGGACCTTGCTTTGTGCACTGGGGCACAGTGATGCTGGAACAGAAAAGGGCCTTCCCCAAACTGCTTTGTACAAAGTTGGAAGCATAGAATTGTCCAAAATGTCTTGGGAAGCAGAAGCATTAAGATTTTTCCTCAGTGCAATTAAGGGGCCTAGGCCAACCTCAGTTGTGCCTGGTGTCCTAAGACTTGCATTCAGCTACGCAACCATGGAACCCCATGCCACGTAGCTCCTGGCACAGAGTTTTTGAGCTAATGTTTAATGCCAGAGGAAGTCTGGAATTCTGCAGTTATTGAATCAGCAGGGTGTTGCTGACTTTTATACACTATGCCTCTCAGCACTCGGCGACTTTGCTCTGTAGCTTTATGTGGTCTGCCACTTCTTGGCTGAGTGTCTGTGGTTTCTAAATGCTTCCATGCAATATTGCCACTTACAGTTGATTGTGGAATCTCTACGAGGGAAGAAGTGTTAACAATTAACTTGTTGAAGTGGTGGCATCTTATTAAAGTACCATGCTGGAATTCAGTGAGCTCTTTAGAGCAACTCATTCTTTCAAAAATGTTAGTAAAGGCAAACTGAACGGCTGTATGCTTGATTTTGTTGTACACCTGTTGGCAATTGGACTGAATTCCATGATTAAGATGTGTGGCTCAATACTTTTTTTATATCATATAGTGCATATTGGTGGGTGTTTACCCCTGGTGGGTTCAGCCATGCCAGGTGGGTTTCAGGGTTAGAGATCTGTCAACAACAGCACCTGGCCTTTCAGGTTGGGGGTTGGGCACGAGGCTAATAAACCCATCTTGTAAAAATTCCAACAAATTACAGAAAAGTAAAGTCTTAATTATGAATATTTCGTTGTGCCAATTTAAAAATGTCAAGTAATACATTAGCTGTGAATTGTTATTTTCATGTCTTTTTGCTTTTGTTCAAGTGTCTAATTTTTGCACAAGGCCAGTCCTGCATTATTTTTGTGAAGTGGTTCTCTGAACTTCAGCAACTTTTCCTTCTGTATGAAGTAATTGAAAAGCTAACCGTCTGAACCATGTTCAGTCATCTGCAATACTGTCTACCGTAACTACACATTGTGTAAAGTAGAAATAATATATATATATATATTTTTTTTTTAACATTTTTCAGTTTTGCTAGACTTGTAGTAGAGCAGTGTTAATATGCTACAAAACATCCTGAACCTTGAGTCTCTCTACAGTGAGTACATTGCTGCAGAGCCCCAGCCAGGGAGAGAGACTGCAGAGAAGGGAGGACTAGCTGGCAGCCCCCCCGCTGATTAGCTTGATTAATTAGACCCAGACTTTATCAAAGTGATATTTGGAGTTTGTATGCAAAGAGGCCCCTGGTAGTGGTAGCAGTTGTAGCACTATTTGTGCTGTCATTGTGTGTGTTTGCTTTGCTCTCTCCCTTGAATAAGCATCTACCATTTATTCCCATCTCACTCACATAACCCCTAGATGCTGATTTACTTAAAATACTACTGCACTTTTTAGAAATGATCCCCTCCTTTTGAGGCTTGATGTGTCACCGTCACTGTTTAACAAAATGAGTGTCACTCTGTTGCACAGCTGGTAGCTTGTTATTGTTTTCTTTATAGATCCAAGTTTCTGTTATAACTACCTTTTGGATGACTTTTTTCGTGAATACACATTGACTTCTCTCATCAAATTGCCTTGTTTTAGTCAGCTAGGCTTGTCAAATCTGTGCTAGAGTTGACAAGCCTAGCTGACTAAAACATAGAAATGTTGTGCACATTAGAGCTGTAGTCTTCCAAGTCGACTAGTGGATATGCTCTTATCTGACTGACTTCTCATTGGCTGGGCAGTCAGCAGTGTTACGGTCATAAGGAGAAAAGTGTTACATAAATAGCTTTCCAGGAACAAGCCATTATTTTCTTTTACCGGAGGAACAGAGTACCTGTGAAAAACATGTTTTTTTGAACAACAACCATGGGATAGTGTGTAAAAATGATAGCCTTATTAATCCATGTTGGGCTCTTCTGTCATCTTTTGAGTTTAACACTTGAGACTTTGTAATAGGCCAGTTCTGATATGATCACTCTCAGTGTGTTTGATCTAATCACCGTTTTATAAAGGCAGGCTCATCCGGTGACAGTTTCGATGGCTCCACTAGTGCTAGCACCTCTAGCAGCAGCTACACCTACACCAAGCTTGATGTGAAGCCTCGTCTCTCATCAAAACAAATTGCAATCACAATGGAAATATTCACATTTATTGCTCGGGACATGATGTCCCTTAGCATGATTCCTCAGTAGTTCCTGTGCCGGGATCACTTGTAATTCTATTTTTGGAAACCATAAGAGTATGGGCAAGTGGCCACTGGCTGGTTCTGATTCTTATTATTTCATTGTAAGATAATGATGTTAAAAAGATTGAATGTGCTGCAAATAGAAGCTTTTATGTTTATTTACAATTCATTTAGGGTAATAAAGATAGCAGGTAGAGTGCACTCTGTGCTCAGTGGCTGATTTAGTTAATCTAGAAATAATGTGCTTATCTTCTTTGTTTCTCAATCAGTCGACCAGGTTTTTTTGTTTTGTACTGCAGCCCTATTGGAGATGTTTTACTCCCACCATACATGTTCCTGTGGAATAGAGAACACGTTGGAGAAGAGGGTGAGATTAACAAAAGGATGGGTGTGATTGAATGCAGACTAGATTATGACAAACACCTTCCAGGTGAGACTTTGGTTCCCTTTTTATTAAGGCTTCAACAGTTTAGATCACACACTCTCTGTCTGAAGACTTTACAAGTGTTACACACAAATCATAGAGCACGTGTTTTATGCTTGTTTATCATGTTCATTTATCATGTATGTTTATCATGCGTCCCGATAAACTGTTGAGACAGACTGGCAGATGGGCTGTGTGTAAAATTGCTTTTTCTTTTGCTTTCCAATAACTTCATATAATATCTTTCATTTCTCTTCTTCTCTTTCTCTTGCACATTTGCAAATTGCTTCTCTTCATACACACACAGTCTCTCATTTACCCTTACCACCAAAGGCATATCGCTTTACTCTTTCACCCCTTTATGTTCACTCAGTCTCACCTCCATCTCTCCAGACCGATAGCCAATAGCGGAGCTGATGGTGTACAGACCATTTTCTGTGAATCGGGGTAGTGTTGTGTCTCTTTCATTAGCTATTCATGAGCTCTTCTAGCTCAGGTCTGTGTACCTGGATTGGTGCGTTTGGGAGATGCAGTGCCTGACTCAGTGTGGATTAACGAGAGTGTCACATTTAATTCAGGCATGTGATGTCACCAGTAGATAGAGCAAGAAGAGAGAGAGGTGGGATGATTGTTTATCTCATCAATAGACTAAGGGAAAAGCAGGCCCTGACCTGCACCAATTTGTTCTCCGTACACATTGATTGATTAGCTGCGTCTATGGATGTTAAGCATTTGCTACCAAGAAACAGCAGTGCACTTGTTGATGTTTTTGCACCTGTACTGTGCATGTACCATATTTCTTTGCTCTCACCATTTGTCATCATATCCATAAAAGCAGATAGAGATAATAAAAGGAAAGAAATCAAGAGAGGTGGGAAGATTGAAATGAAGGAGTGAATGAATAAAAGTGCTGACTGTGTGGGGGGCATGATGGGCTGCTCCATCATCGGCTGCAATGCTAAGTGACAGCATGGGAGCAAAAGAATGAGACAGAGGGGAGGGAGAGGGTAAGATGGAGATGGTGGGGCAGCACGCTAGGGAGCAGAATCAGAGAGAAAAGGGAGGGTAGAGCTTGAAGAAGAGAAGGAGAAATCGAAGAAAAATGAGAGGGCGTTCAATGAAGTGAGAGCAAGTAAGGTGAGTGGTGGTGTATGTACTCACCTGAAATCACTTGTCCTTTTTATCTGTAGTTCAACTGAGCTGGAGTAGTGCCAATAGAAATGACTGCTTGCTCCGTGTGTGTGTTTGTGTTTTCTATTACGTTTATATTTGTAAGCTCGTACATGAATTGCGTGATCTTTGCTCTTCCTATACACACACACACACACACACACATACACACACACACACACACCATTCACTTACAAATTGCAAGAAGACTCAGGGAGATGAAACTCTGAAATTTGAATCCCTGACTAGCTTTGAAGTTTTCAAACATCTCTCTCTTTCACTCTGCCGTCTCTCACTGTAACGTGAGAACTTGAGAAAGGAGGTGTGGTATCTGTCATAATCCAGGAGGGGATGCTTTTGTAATTGGGTTTTCTTTAAAAAAATCTCTTCATATGTTTGCTGCTCCCAGCTACAGTTCATATTCTCATGACCATTGACTGCATAAGGAACCTGTACCCTATCCCCTATGCATTTTTGTTTTAATATACTTCCTTATTGGGAAGTTAGGGTGGTGGGCAGGATAAAGCCAGGGAAGTATCTTAACAATATGTGAATTCCACAAAACATTTATCATTTGTATCAGTCTCACTGCATTGCTCAAGGTGTCCCAGTCAATTGACCAGCCACCCTTTAGAGCTCACACTAAACTAGCTCTGATGCTAGAGTCATTTCCTGTATACTGGTAGTATATTTTAATTAAAAAAACAAAACAAAAACACTTTATGAATCATTTTCTCTGTAAACTGCTTGAGACCATTTTTCGTAAAGGAGTTATTTTATGCATCTTACTAGCAAGATATTTTGTTCTATGCCACTCTTTTTATTGACTAGTCAAGATTTGAGTGCTTTGACTATTATGGTAATCACAGCCAATAAGACTAATCTAAATGGCAAATCTAAATGTATGCATTTCTTTGGTTTTCTGTGCTGTGCCTAAAATTTACTTAGCCTTTAACCAAGATACATATTGAACCATGTATTCAATTTCAATTCAGTTCAGTTTTATTTATATCAGAATCAGAATACTTTATTAATCCCTGGGGGGAAATTGCTGGCATTGCAGGCACTCCATTCAGTATACATAAATATCCATAAAAAGATAGCAGTAAAGTTAAGAAGATAAAATATAATCAGATCAGTTTGTTGAGTCTGTGTCTGCTACTGTGTCTACTGCCCCAGCGCACTACAGCATAGAGAATCGCACTGGTTATCACAGACTCAAGACATCCTGAGCATCATCCGGCAGATATTGAAGGACCTAAGTCTTCTCAGAAAATATACGCGTCTCTGACCCTTTTTGTAGATGGCTTCTGTGTGTTTGTTGAAGTTCAGTTTGTTGTCATTGTGAACACTGAGGTATTTGTCTTCCACATCTCCACACAGACCCCATGGATGGAAACAGGGGTCACTGGTGTTTTGTTCCTTTTCATGTCCATAGTCAGTTCCTTGGTCTTTGTCACATTAAGCTGAAGATGATTCTGTTCTCATGATGTCCATCACTACAGTCCTGTACTCTTCCTCATTACCCTCTCTGATACCCTCCACTACAGCAGAGTCCTCAGAAAACTGGAGGTGGCAAGTCTCTGTGCAGTAGTTAAAGTCTGTGGTGTAGAGGGTGAAGAGAAAGGGAGAGAGATCAGTCCCCTGCAGAGCTTCAGTGTTGCAGACCACACTCTGACACACAATGCTGCAGACACACATATCGGGCTTCATGATCCCCTGTGGTCCGCTGTCCTGATGAAAAGCAAAGTAATCCACGAGTGACGAAGCCACCAAAAACTTTGTCAGCGTTTTGAGCATGGCAACAAAAACAATTAAAGAAAGATAGACTTAGAATCTAAAAAGCAAGAAAAACTTAAAAGAGTAGATAAGAAAGGGAGCATCTGTAACAGGCTGCACGCACATTGGTATATATGCCAATTCACAACCTCAAGGTGCTTCACACTGTAAGGTAATGATCCTACAATATTAGAGAGAAATCCCCAACAGTCAAATGTTCCCCTGTGAACAAACACTTGGCAACAGTGGGACAGAAGAACACCCTTTAACAGGAAGAGACCTTCAGTGGAACCAGGCTCAGAGATAGGTAGACATCTGCCTTGACTGGTTAGAGGGTGAGAGGAAAGAGAAGAGAGAAAGGAGAGCATAGAGAGCCACAGAGTATGAGAAAGAGAAGACAAAATAGCAGATAAATGTATGGGACGGGAAAAGAAGTGGGTGAAGAAGAAATGCCCAGCACACTGTGAAATTTGTGTAGCTCATAGAACTACATCACTGACCTAACCAAAAATTCTCTTTATTTCTGAATGGCAGAGTTAGAACTGAAGTGCACTTTAAGAAGAGGTGTAAATAGGCAATAAAACTGGCTCCTTCTGTATTCACATTTGGCCTGTCTTATTTTAATCCAATGATTCATTAAGTTACACATACATACACACACAGAAACAGTGTGCATCAACCCTAACATGAACTCTGGTTATGCAGAGTTTGAATGAGCTGTCTTGTCTCTTTGCATTATGTGCCTGTGACTGTTGTCTCATCTGTCATAATGAGGACATAAATGTTATTTCTGTTTTTCTCTTAAGTCTAGGCCTAAAATCTCTACAGTTAGCACTGAAAGATTCATAATCTCCACTAGAGAGTTCACAATATGGCAGTGTATTGTATCAATTCTTCTTGTGAGAGGTTATCAATACACTGACACCAAATATCAAAACTCAGAATGGATTACTATGTCATTCTCACACTTCAGAGTCTCAACCTCATGACTCCTTGTCTATTTTTTATGGATATGGAAAATACAGCTCTGCAACAGACTGGCGACCTGTCCAGGGTGTACCCTGCCTTTCGCCCTATGATAGCTGGGATAGGCTCCAGCACCCCCCCCACAAACAGGAATTGGATAAGCGAAAGAAGATGAAAGATGAAAGGAAAGTACAGCACAGAAACAAACAGAAATCCAACAAATTTCAAGCCAAGCAAGACTAGGAGTACACTGGAGATGATAGACAGACAGTAGGACAAAAACTAAGGGAAGGACAAAGCCATTTATACACATTGGGTTGATCAGGGGAGTGCAGAAAACTGAGGGAAGGAGACACAGGGGGAGATAAACAGGAAGTAAAACTCAAAGCAAGACAGCAGAGTAACCATTCATCGAAGTAAAACAGAAAACAACTGTGTCAAGAGTAAACCACCCTTGCGGTTCTGCACAAGTGTGTAGACACTAGCCTGCAAGAAAGAAGTTCTGCATTAATGATTAGTATTGCTTTGTCATTATCGTTTTGTCTTCATTGTTTTTAAGTGTCCTCTGCACTGTTTTTCTATGTTTGCACTGATTATTTGTATATGCTTGATTAGACAATAAAAAAAACACTTGTCACTTGACTTGACAATTGACTATTGCTGCGAGCACTGCTACCTTTAGCTGCACTTGTGTGTGTGTGTGTGTGTGTGTGTGTGTGTGTGTGTGTGTGTGTGTGTGTGTGTGTGTGTGTGTGTGTGTATATATATATAGTGGAG
>VUQH01058127.1:0-12876 GCA_015106775.1 Etroplus canarensis
GTATTCGGAAAGCAGACACCCTCTCTACTTTTAAGATTAGACTTAAAACTTTCCTTTTTGATAAAGCTTATAGTTAGGGCTTAGTTATTCTGCAATAGGTTTAGGCTGCTGGGGGGCTTTTTATGATGTGCTGGGCATTTCTTCTCCCTCACCCCCAACAGGTTGAGGCAGATGGCTGCCCCTCCCTGAGCCTGGTTCATAAAGTATTCTGATTTTAATAGACTGAGCAAACTTTGAGGCAAAGGCATGTCTACTATTGTGTTGCATCACTTTTCCTTTTAATAACAACTTTTAATGGTTTTGGAACTGATGATACTAATTGTTGTTTTGCAATTGAACATCTTGTCCATTCTTGCTTGATGTAACAAGCAAGAATGGACAAGATGTTTCTCCTCTTCAGGATGTGCCCTATGTTAATGTAGGGCGCATCATGTCTTTCTGAAATAAACACAAATGTCCCAAGAGTAAACTTTTTTGCGACATGTCTCTCTAAAGACGTTATATGGTCCTCAGAGTGAATAGTACCTTCTCATACATACACCTCAGCCGTTCTGTGGGTAATGACACATCCTCATACCATCACATATGCTGGCTTTTGCACCTTTTGCTAATAACAGTCTAGATGGTCATTTTCATCTTTGGCACAGAGAAGTCAAAACCCTTTGTTTTCTGAAAACAAGCTGAAATGTGGACTCATTTGACCACAGCACACTGTTCCTGGTGTTTCTACATAGAGATGATGCATGGCTTTCTCCTTGTGTAATGCAGTTTCAAGTTGCCCTTCTGGTTGCATCAACGGGGTGTGTTGAGTGACAATAGTTTTCTGAAGTACTGCTAAGCCCCAGGTGGCTATAGTTGCCACAGCAGCATGACAATTCTAACTTTGTAGTTTATGCACTGAGATGTCTCCAAATTCTCTGAATCTTTTCACAATATTAAACACTGACTGTAGTGGCTGAAACATCTAAATTCTCTGTACTCTTGTATTGAGAAATGTTCCTTTTGGTCTGACTAACAATTCTCTCACAAATTTTGGCACCAAAGAGATGAGCTCTGCCCCATCCTGTGCCTTTGATGGATGCTGCTTTTATACCCAAACATAATACCTAACCTGCTACCAATTAGTCTGTTTAATGTGGCATTACTTGAATATTCTCTGCACTTTTCAATCTTATTTTAATTCTGTCCCAGTTTTTGTTGAGTGTTGTACCGACATCAAATTCTACATTTGTGTACATTTACAAAATACAATTAAGTTGGCCATTAAAACTACTGAATATGTTTTCTTTATATTTTAGTCAGTTAAATAAAGGAGATAACAAATCATAGATTTTTTTTTTCATTGTGGAAACGAGCACAACTTTTCTGGAAATAGGGTTTGTTCATCTAGATATGTTATGTATGTATGTACATAACACATTTTGTATCAAACCACCTAGTTTTTCAAGTAAGCAAAAGTGCTGGAACTAAATAACAACCAAACATATTTAATATTTGCTAGCAACAACTGCATCAAGCCTGTTACCCCTAGAATCCACCAGATTTGTTGTTTCTGCATTGGTTATGCCTTTTCAGGCTTTAACCACAACACCTTTTAGTTATCTGTTGTCTGGGATTTCTTCCTTCAGTCTTGTCCTTATAGGGTGAAATGAATGTTCATTTGGGTTAAGATCTGGGGATTGACTTGGCAGGTCCCAAATCTTCCATTTCCTCAGCTAATGAAGTCCTTTGTTGAGGTGGCAGCGTATTTTGGATCAATGCCTTACTGCAAAATAAAGTTCCTCCTGATTAGTTTGGATGCATTTCTCCGTAAATGGTCTGACAGTATGTTTCTGTAGATTTCTGTGTTAATCTTGCTGCAAGTGTCATGAATTATATCATAAGTTAAAATGACTGTTTGAAAAGCAGCCATGCAGTCCCAAGCCATGATTCAACCTCCACCATGCTCCACAGATGAGCCTGTATGTTTAGAATCATGAACCAATCCCTTCTTTCTTCATACTTTGGCCTTATAATTACTTTGGTAGAGGTTAGTCCACAAAACTTTGTTCTGTAGTATTTTACATCTTGCAGTATGACCTCTACATTGTTGCTCTGCAAGTCACCTTCAAACAGCGGACTGTGATATTTCCACCTTTGCTATATAAAAGTTGTTTATGATGTTATGGACTGTTGTTTTGGGTTTTTTCTTTAGTCCTCTCATCATTTGACTGGTGACACATGACCGGTTTAATGCCTTTTGCTCAGCGCATCTTCTTTTTTGGCTACCTTATTTTCAGGACATTCCAAATTGTGGCATTGTCTTTGCCCAGTGTTTCTTGAATGCCACTGATGGATTCTCTCCCTTTTCTTAGCTTCAGAATGACACACTTTTCTCCCATGAACAGCTCTCTGGTCTTTACACTGGTCTGCCCTTCTTAACTACAAAAGCAGTCTTCACAGGTGAAAGCTAAAGCTTCAACTGAAAGTAGATATCCAGAGCTACTTAATGATTTAATAATCTTACATGACACAAGGAACATGGAGCACCTGTCACTTATCATGTTCCAATACTTATGCTCATTTGAAAAACTGGGTGGTTTGATACAAAACGTGTTATGTTCTGCTGTTTACATATCTAGATGTAAACACCAGGGAATAAAAGCTGAAATTCTGATTTCATCTTTTAATTTCACACACAAATGTCTTCAGTACACAGCAAAAACAAATTGACCGTTCTGTTCCATTATTTTTGGAGGGGAGTGTATGCATATCAAAAGCTCATTACCTAAAATGAAAAAACATAAATTAAAATTGCACCTGCGCAGAAATTCACTGATGAAGCTTACATTTTGACAGCAGTATATGATCCTTACTTAACATTTCTGTTATGTACAATTTTAAATGTAGGCTAAACTCAAAAGTCAAAAGACTTCATCCTCCATATTTTGGATTTGACTACTGTGAGCTGACTGCTGTGCAACATTATTACATTTGTGCTAATACCAGAGCAACCTTGTTTCTATACTGAGTCCAAATTAATCAGATTATGCATCCTTTTTTTGCATTTAGATTTGACAGTGTAGAATATCACAGGCAGGACTAACAAAGGCTTCATAATATTATATTATAAAACAGTTTGATAGGAAATGAGAAGTCACAGTGATTGTAATGAAGATTAACTCAGTTTTCTGCCTGGTGAAAGTGATAATATGTGGAGTCACACAGGTTTTATTTAAAAAAACAAAAAAGTCTGTTTATAAGATCAAATGCAAAATACATTTAAAAATAGACACTCATCTGTATTTGTATCTTATATTTTACAGTGTGCAGCCTCGTAGGCCATGTGATCTAAGCCTAAACATGACTTGTGTGATTTTTTTTACTAAGAGAGTAGAATTGATGAATGTTTTTTGATACATTCTGCAGAAAACATTTTTGTAAAATCAAAACTACCGTACTTCGTATTGTTTCTCATTAGATTCTTTGTAGTCAGTGCCCATGATGAAATCAGATTTATTTTCTTTCTCTTGTGTTTGATAAAGTAAAATTTCCAACAGTACATCAAATAACACCAACCGCACCAAAACAATTGCACATTCAGCAGACATAAAGAATCTGCTTTCTGCCTTTTCAATCAAGCTATTGACCTATACAGTGACATATTCCCATATAATTAGATATTGACAAAAGAGCTCATTATAATAGCATATACTGCTTTGAGCCTCCAGCACTTGAATCTGATTGATAGTTTTAACACAGATTTTCTTTTGATATTACTATAGTACATAACAGGATATTGCACAAATCATTTTTAATTTATCACACTGGTTTAGTAAAAGTGAATAGATTAAAATTTAAAGCCACTATGTAGAGAGTTTAAAAATATGAAAGCACTGGTAAATCAGCAGTGATCACACCACAAAAGGAAATTTGCTACTACTGTGTTCACTTCTCCCATCATTTTTTTTTTTTTACAATTATTCATCATTTAATTCAACATACACTCACCAGCCACTTTTTGCATGCAGAACTACATTAATTCTTAATTCTGGCACAGATTCAACAAGGTGCTGAAAACATTCTTCAGAGCTTTTGGTCCATATTGACACAAGAACATCACACAGTTGATGCAGATTTGTTGTCTGACCATCCATGATGTGAAAATGTGCACTACTGGACTGAGGTCTGGTAAATGTGGACATTTGAGTACAGCTCTAATGTTCAAAAAACCAGTTCTTGTTCTTAGCTGACAGGAGAGGCACCTGGTGAGGTCTTTTGCGGCTACAGCGTATATGCTTCAAGGTCGGATGTGATGTGCACTCAAAGATGCTCTTTTACATACCAACAATTCTGATGCTCAGTTTGAACTTCAGCAGGTTGTCCTGACGTGTCTACATGCCCATATGTACTGAGACGCTGTCATATGATTGGCTGATTGGACATAGTTGTTAACAAGGAATTGAGCAGGTGTGCCTAATAAAGTGGCTGATGAGTGTAAAAGTCATTGTATAAGCTAACAAGCTCACAAACAGCTAACAAACGCGCAAAAAAACTGGAACAATAACTTCACTTAGTTAACAAAATGCTGTGGTGTTGGTCAGTTATGTAAATGCATGGGCCAAGTTGAAAATTTTAAACAGATCCTCTGATGGTGTCAATTGCATTGCTTTAACTTTGTGATAAACTTACATAACTACACTGGAAACATAGAGGCTTTAACAGCTTTTTACATGGGCACAAAGTAAAGAATGACATGGAAACAATATTACAAAAGCAGCAGTAGAAATACAGTTTGAGGAACATGTGTGTGTGTGGGGGGGGGTGTCAGATGTTTCTCTGTCAAGAATTCATAACACATTTTGATGCTAATCTGTAGTTAAACAAGAGCTCAAATGCTGCAACATTTTTCAGTAACTCTTCAGTTTCAACTTACTGCTTTCACACAAACAGAGATGCTTGGAGGATGAATTTCACAACTGTCTCATTTGATGAACAGCTGCAAGAGGACGTGTCAGAGATAACATAGCTGTTGCTCAGGGAGGTGAATCTTGGACAGTGTCTTCCATTAACATTTAGACATAAATCAGCTATAGACTACTACATATTACTGGTATCAGTAGTCCCATCTCAAGTTGTATCTATTGTGTAAAAGCCACCCACTTTGAGGGCAGTGCTGGTTGGTTTAAGTAGGTCCCCATAACCAAAATTACAGAGACCATTTAATGATCGTATACTGTTAAATATTTCTCACAAAAAATCACAAGTAGATGTTTTTAATAAATAACACCTGTGAGTAGTGCAAAGGGCCCAGTGATACATGTGCAGTAAAGGGACATATAGATCAAATGGAACTTAGTGGAACAGCTCCTGTATCTCTTAGATTCACAGTTTTCTATTAAAAACATTGATGTGGCTATAGTTGTTTTTAACCATTATCCATTTTATAAATAGAAGCATCAAGTAAATTGTCTGCTGGTTTATTTACAAGTATAAGCTAATATCAATCAAATGGTCTCAGAAACGCAAAAAGCATTACCTTCATATGTGATAATCCATCACGTATCCAACACATTCTCACTACCAAATTGTCACATTATGACACTTGGTGGAACCCCCTTGTCATGTCTAAATGTGAGGTGTACCCTTTTGAAGTAACTTTCCAGTGCACCATGATTCACCTTTATATCTGATTTGCAATGTGAGGAAGAACAAAAGCCTACATTAGGGGGCAGGAGGAGTAGTGAATTTTACAATCACCCCAAGAGAAAAGGTTTGAATCCCATTTAGAGTCATTTTTTCCACTTCATTTTACTGTTGTATTTTTTTTTGTCAAAACATTTACTCTCTGTGTTTTTTTAAAATTGAGCATTCATTTAGTCATTACATTTTGTGGTTAAGAAATAAACAGTATATCGTATAAGGGAGAGACATGGCACTCAAAGAATCCTGACTTCATTGGCAGAATTTTGAAGTGTTGAACCCTGCCTCCAAAGAATCATTCCACAGTCAGAATGGGAAATATTTTATCCAGTCACGTTGCATGTGCACAGTAAAGGTTCACATTCTAGAAGCCATGGTAGACAAATAACTTTTTAGGGGGGAAAGGTTTTTAAAAGCTTACTTTGGAACAAAGTCGTCAAAGTATTTTTAGTGGATTTGACTGGTGATCGAAAGTTTGGCTCTCTGCCCATTCAATAACTGCCCAGACTTGAAATGTGAGACTTACTTTTTTAAGGGCTTTGGTTAAGTTATTACTTTAACAATGTTAAACACACAATGAAAGGTAAACCTCTTCCATCTGCAACAAAATTCTCCGATATTTCCTTGGTTTTCATGGTTACATACCCGACAGCAATGACACTCCAAAGCTCTTTGCCCCTGGATTCATAGTGTTTGTTTCATAGGTTAAGGGACTTCTATTGAACTCCTTTGGACTGCATTGCACATTGAAGAATGATACTAAAGGGGTCCAGAGTATCTTATAATGTGAAACTGTTGAGACGTCACTCAATATCAGAATGTGTCAAGTTGTAAAGGCCATGAGTTTGGTGCATTAATCAGCCAGTTTCACCAGATTTCCAATTATTTATACCAGTGTCCTGGTCCCCGTCATAGCACTGAGCTGCTTTAGTAGACTTCTCGCTTTATCAAATTACTACTGTTAACATAGTGCTACATTTCGCCTCAGTTCATTTTCATTTCATTTTCTATCCTTAAGGCCACAGAACAAAGTATGTTAATGTAGCATACACTAGGATAAATATTTGAGATCATTCACATGAAAAGGCCATGAGTTTTAATTAGGTTAAAAAAAAGAAACAGTACAACATACACTATTATTGTACTGCATGTGCTCCAGATATACACTTATTCAAGTCCAACAAGTTGGTGTTGAAACTGATGAAGCTCTTGTCCCACCCAACATAATCAGCATATTGTCTGTTAGTAGAGAAATCAGTGTGATTTTTGATAATGTGGATCTCTTTTCCATGCTGATTTGTAATCCTCTCTCCTTGTTGGAGCACATTCGTTGAAGGAAATCTTTCAGTCAGACATCAGACATCCTTTGAAAGCCATTTTGACCAGTAAATCTGTCAAACACGACAATAAAGCCAGTGTCCTTTTCATGCTGTTAACAGTTGTTCTGACACCTGACAGTAACACAGCAATCCAATTAGTTGCCAAAGGTCACACATCATCATCGTCGTCATCATTCTGCCTCAGCCTCCGCTCATGACTTTGTCCTCTCTGGCTTCCTCTTTGAGGAAGACGACCAACTGGATCCCGACAAAGCACATACTGTTTCCAGATTTTCCGGAATGCTGTACGAAATTTTTTGATGCGGAAAGCATAAACAATGGGGTTGACGGCCGAGTTACCGTGGGAGAGGATGATGGCAATGTATATAAGGAATACTGGCTTGCTACAATCAGGGCAGAAAAGGGTGATGCAGTTCAAGATATGAAGAGGGAGCCAGCTTACTGCGAAGAGGAAAAGAACAAGAGCAAGTGACTTGGCCAACTTCAGCTCCTTTCCAAAGTAACGTCTTGGGTCATTGTGGCTTGCTGTCACCTACAGAAAGATAAAGAAGATGATGTCTGTGTCAAAACTTATAGTTTACACAGTCTGTTACAGTTACATGTTCAAAAAAGTAATTAAACTTGTCCATCACAAGAAGAGGATGGTCTCACCTTTTTGTTGAGCTGCTTGTGAATCATGTAGAAAATCTCCACATAGATGGCCAGCATTAGCAGCAGAGGAGGCAGCACCCAGCCGAAGAAATTGAAATAGACCATATAGTCCATACTGATGACTGTCTCAAACTCGCAGGTCACCAAGAGGTCATCAGAGCCTAAGGAACCATTGTCACGGAGGCGCTGCAGGTTATTCCATCCCAACATGGGAATGAGGCCCACTATGATGGAAACCAACCAACACAATAAAACCGCCGTGCCAGCTCGTCGTGGGGTCACCACCCGCTTGTAGCTATGGCAAAAAAAAGAAGATGATGCTCTGGGTAAATAATCTTTTAACAGATGCAGGTAAATGACTGTCTGTGGGCTGTTTAAAATTATATAGCACTATTTTTTTCATGAGTTAATATCCTCTTCAGATATCAACTAATCTTGTAATTTCTGTTTGTTTCAAAAAGAAAAGGGGGCGGGGGGAGGTAAAAACAGTTCAATCCAAGAACATTTAAAACAAATACTCCCTTTGCAAATTTAACAATATCGCCTTTTTATTTTGACAAAAACCTATGGGAAATGTACAGTTAGGTCCATAAGTTTTGGGACAATTGCATATATTTCTTTTATAACTTTGCCTTTGTAAACCATAGTGGATTTTGAAAAAATGTTACTGAAGTGCAGATAGCATTAATTCAAGGGGTTTAACAAAAGAACTGCATTAACGGTTTAGGAATTGCAGCCATTTCTATGCATAGTTCCCCATTTTCAAAGGCTCAAAAGTAATAGGACAATTGACTGACAAGCAGTTTCATTGCCAGGTGATGCCAGTTCCCTCATTATTCCATGACAAACTAAGCAAAAAAAACCCAAAAACAAAACAAAGATCTGGAGTTTATTCCAAATGCTAAACTTGCATTTGGTAGTTGTTCAATGAAATTCTCAGTATAAGGTCAAAAGAGATATTGATACAAGTGAAGGCAGCCATTATTAGACTGAAAAAGTGAAGTGAACCTATCAGAGAGATCACAAAAGCTTTAGGAGTGGCCAAAAAAACAATCTGGAGCATTCTTAAAAGCACCAAAAATCATGGAAGACCACAGAAAACAACTAAATTGAATAACCTCTTCTCAACATCTAGCCAAGTCAAGAGCACTCTCATGGAAGTAGATGCATCTGTAAATACAGAGAGTTTAAATACTGAGAGTTTACAACAAGGTGCAAACCATTGATTACACTAAAAAACAGGAAGGTCAGATCAGATTTTGCTAGAAAATATCTCAAAGAATCTGCCCAGTTCTGAAAAAAAAAATAAAATGAAATATTTGGACAGACAAAACCAAGATCTAATTGTACCAGAATGAAGGGAAAAGTATGGGGAAGGAAAAGTACAACTCATGACCTGAATTAAACCATGGTGAAGGCAATGTTATGACATGGACATGTATGGCTACCAATGAAACCAAGTCATGTGATTGTTGATAGAAATAGCAGGATGAATTGTACAGGGCTATACTCTCTGTTCAGATTCAACCAAATGCTTCAGACTCATCTGGTGGAACTTCACAGTATGAATGGGTAATAACCCAAAGCACACTGAAAAAGACATCCAAGCATTTCTCAAGGCAAAGCAATGGAATGTTCTTCAATGATCAAGTAAGTCACCTGATCTCAATCCAGTAGAGCATGTTTTTCAATTACTGAAAACAAAACTGAAGGCAGAGAGAGACCCACAAACAAGCACTAGCTGCAGGTGGCTGCAGTAAAGGCCTGACAGAGCATTTCAAGGGAGGAAACACAGCATTTGGTGATATTTACAAACTAGAATGGCCCACATAGAGCCTGGGCCTCATCCTGATCAATCATCTTGGGATAAACTAGAATGATTACAAGCCAGGCCCTCTCGCCAAACAACAGTGTCTGATCTTACAAATGCTTTTCTGGATAAATAGACAAAAATACCACATTTCCCACAGCCTTCCCAGAAGAGTGGGAGCTCTTATAGCTACAAAAGGGGGATCAACTTCATATTAATGCCTATGGATTTAGATTTCATAACAGCTCCTGTAGATGTAATGTGTAGGTGGCCCAACACTTTTGTCCATATAGTGTATGTTATGGAATCAAAAAGCCACAAAATCTCAAAATCAACCAGTGTATGAGAAAAACACGTTTTTGCATTTTTGTAAACTTGTTATAATATCCAATTGTTCTGAGTGATGTTCATGAAAAAATGTAAATTAATGATAAAATGTCATGTGTATGGATATCACCCATAAAAAGTTGGCAGGCTTAGAAATCTGCATTATACAACAGTATAAGTTGGTCTGCAGCTGCAAAACCACTCAGCAGTGGTCTGCTTTATTGCATAGAATTTTGACTTTTCAAGGTAAAGATGTATTATCTCTTCTTTTTTTCTCTAAAGCTGCATTTTGTCTGGTTGTTTTAACAGAATTGTAACTATTAACTTTTTTATTCATCTTGAAGTTCTCACTTCTTTACTTCTTTCAGACCTTTGTGTGCCATTACAGTTATTATGCTATGCTAGGCCAAAAAATCAGTCTTAAAAAAATCTTTCTTGGGAAAGATATTAAACAGATGTCAAGCAGATACAGGTTCTGACATGCCTGTTGTTCAGAAGCAGAAAGCCTAATTTGTTATTGCAGTCTGAAATTATTTGGTATCTAACTGGGATATCACCAATCCTGTCTCTTCCATGCAACATGTTCAAAAAAGTAATCAAACCTGCCTAGTAACTGTTAGTTAGAAATGAAAAATTTCTGTGGTAGTCTGTTTATTTTGAAATTCAGTTTCATTTCTGGGAAATTTCTTAATTCGATGAACTGAACAAATAACTGTTCTTGTGTGTCTCGTGTGAGGTACGTACTTGATTTCTGTCTTCTTATCACACCCGCCTTCTGGCTAAACTCACACTAAGGCTAAGACAAACACAGTGACACATTGAGACATGTGTGAGAGCCGAACTGTCATCTTTCTTCTCTTTATCCCCTCTTTTCTTCTTCTTGTCCTCACTCACAGTGCACACACACAGTCAGAGTTCAGGCAGTGTGAGGCACACACAACACAGGACAGAAGAATGAAAGGCTATATCAAGAGACTATGTCTGAAGTGGCCCTTCCCAAATGTGGCATGTGACATTATTTTCATCTTGCAATGGGTACTCATAAGTCTTTTTGTAAAACTTGGCTTGCTGTCTGCATACAGATGAGAGATCCATCTGCCAAAAATTGATTTCTGGATTCTACTGTAGTCCAGTTATCTCTTCTTTCCTCTGGGATTTTGATCCCCATCTCCCACCAGGAAAACCTATGATAAAGCTAAGCACACCAGAGCCACATAAGATGTTTTCAAATATCAGACCATCCTTATCATGACCACGTGCTTCCAAACACCTCAGCTATAAAAAGCAATCACTGCTTGTTAAACTGTGTCCCTCCAGAGTCCCAGGGGTGGTTAAGGAAGGAGGACTCAATTTCTGGCTCATATTATCACGCACCCACAGTTAAATAAAACACAAATTACTGGTGTTTGAAATCTGAATTTCAGACTGGAATCTGTTGCTAAAACAGATCCTTTGTGAGGTGGAATTAAATGTGTAACTCTGTAAAAATGGGCTGCTTTTTGTTTTGCCTGTGTTTCGGGAAGCACCAGTTCCGGTGTTTCTGCTGCTGATGCAATTTTCGAAGAGAAATAGACCCACTGTCTGATTTCTATTGAGAACTTACTTATCTAAACCTTACTGCTAATTTCCTTATCTAGTTACTACATGTGTTGGCTGAAATACCCAATACAAGGTAATAAATAACAGTCAGACCTGTGATACTCATATAATAGATAACATATTTTAACCGTTGTCCGGGTAATGTCACTGTAACCTATATTAATGTCCTCTCACTGACAGGGTGCAGTTTGTGTCTGTGTGCATTGCATTTACTTGCATAAGCTGGTAGCCAGCTTGAAAAATTATGCAATCTGTCAACCAACCACCATGAGCCTATTGACCAATCATGCATTCTCTGCCTGACTCTTCCAGACTGATTTCCAACTGAACCAGCTTCAAGTAGACAGGAAAGACTTTCTTTCTTTTCAGAAAAGAAATATGGACAAGAGGAGGATTGCAAAATGATGACTCAACTTCGAAATCTCATCATCTCCTCATGAAATAAGTTGTCAGTAAAAGAAAAGCATGCCTATAGTAAAGTCTTTTCTTTATAGTGTTAATGATAAAAAACATAATAATTTGAGAGAAGATAAAATTAAGCATGCAAGGCTATTACATCTATCTATCTTTTAAAAAATGTGCATTACTGGAATTGTGCGTTGGAAAGGTACATCACAGTTATTTATAGTAATTAAATGAATTAATAAGCACAGGTTAACTAAATGCCAGCAGCCAATAATTTCAAGAAGCACAATTACATTTTAAAGCCACATCTGGTTAAGGTGAAAGTAACCTCAGTGTCTGGACACACTAGACACACCTTTGTCCCTGATATTGCATGGTTTTTCTGGTAGGTGAAATGAAAATCTTGCATGAAGCTGGCACCGGCGTTTTGGTGAGTGCCCTTGATCCAAGCAGCGGTCCAGACACAAAGGCTTCTAGAAACGAGACAGGATACTGAAAACTAGAGGAATTCACCTTTAGGCCTACCTCATGGGTATTTTGACTCTCAGATAGCGGTCGATGGCGATGGCCAGCAGCGCCAGGATTGAACTTTGCGTGAGGACGAGCACCGTGCAGGCGACCAGCAAACAGCTGTAGAAGTGTGTCTTGAGTCCGATGCTGATGGTGATGGCGAGCGGGATGACAAGAGCCCCGACTGCAATGTCAGCCAAGGCCAGGGAGACGATGAAACAAAACGTAGTGTCTCTCAGAGACCGGTTAATGCGCACAGCCCAGACCACCATCACGTTCCCGATGACCGAGGACAGGGCGATCACCACCTCCATCCCGATGTAGAGAGCTTTAGAGCGAGGCAGAGCCGAAGTCATGATCGCGGGTGCCGGAGGAGTGTGCGCTCAGCGGAGAAAATTAAACCCGAACACGTCGAGAGACTTCCCTGTTTGAGTTTATGGGGGTCGACTGAGGCACCTTTTCTTGATTTTCGCATGTTTTATGTCCCACAGAAGCGGAGGTAGTGCGGAGGTAGCTGTGAAAAACGCGAGGATCCAGTCTGGGACATCTAGC
>VUQH01058127.1:12896-26895 GCA_015106775.1 Etroplus canarensis
CATCTAGCTGCGCGCCTGACGCAGAACTTTGAAGATTCCGAGAATGGAGTGGCCCCTGCAGTCCAGCTGGCGGAGGGACAGGTCGGACCCGGGCACTGAATGAGTCACGGGCTGGTTCCCATAGAGCGGATTAGCTGCGCTGCTTTCATAGGAAGCATATGTCAAAGGTCGGGAAAATAAATAATCCTAAATAGCGCGTGTTTTCTCAGTCATTTTGAGTATTAAGTCATCAGCTATTCCATCAGGACTGTTTGTACACAGTTTGATCAACACAGTTACATGCTTACGCCTTGGGTAACTTGATTCTTGGGGGGGGGCAAGATCCCAGAGACTTCAGATTACCATTACTCAAAACTGTGTGACTGAAAGCTCGCCCTAGTGGACGCCCTGAGGAGGAGAGAATATCAAGCATGGATTCATGACAGGTGCATGAATCTAAATTTTCCACATCCTGACAGTTATTAAGACCCCCTTGTGATAAACACGTTTTTATGATTATAAAAATGTTATAAAGAGGAATTTGCTGATTTGAGGTGTGGTGGGGAAAAATAAGCCTGTGAAGCTTTGATTCTGAGGAGAATTCAAAGAAAGGAAATGGGCTGAATACAGATGGCTACGTGTTGGAGGGAGAGAATAAAACAGTACTGGGCAATATCAGCTTGGCATGAGTGGGACACAGCTGCACCCCGCTGCAAAAGACATGGACACACAACAACCAATATAGATGCAAATGAGAAGCATAAGTTTCATAAAAGCACGTTTTTGTACATGGGAACATGCGAACATAAACAGGCAAATACATGTGGAATTTATTATCTGCATACTGTACTGACATGTACTGATCAACACTCTGACAACCTGTTAACAGAATGAAAATGGTCATTGTCAAAGCTTCTTTATTTCACCTTGAATGCAGCCAAGGTCCTTCCCCCCAAGAATGATTTATGGCTGCCATCACTGTAAGTCATTCATTCATTTGGATCTCCTCTATGACTTGTGACCATCTCTGTCAGGCTGGATGAAATCTTGAGTGTTGTTCCAACCTGGGATCATGAACTCATGGTCACTTAAAGCCAAAGTTACTTTAACATACTTTTCTAGTTGTTAAGAAGTTCATTGCTGATCTGAACAGAATCCCACGCAATAAAAGAATGATGTTAAATCAACATCATATAAGCTTATTGTAAACCATTTCCTGCCTTCTTTGTTATTGGGTCTCTGTTTTCTGTTGTTTTAAAGAAAAACACACATACTATATATGCATACTAGACTCCATATGACTGATGCACAGAGTGTAATTTTCTTGTATTTATGAACTTAGTTGTGATGATACATGCTTTTTCATTTTCTTTTTGGTATACAGTTTTATGTTTACTATTTGATTTCTGGCAAAGTTCACCAACTGTGTAACTATAGAAAACAGAATTAGAATAACCCTCTGGGCTAATTTGAGAAGATATTAGTGCCCTCACTTTGTAAAGAAAAAAGAAAAATGTCCTTTTTTAATACATTTTTGTTATTCTATTCAATAGGAGCAGGATTTGGTAAACCCTGTGAGATGGCACCGTGCAAGAGACAGGGATGCCATCTCACTACCCTCCCAAATTTTACTGCCGCATACATGTTTCGACATATGAACCTTACTACTCTGGTGTAAGTTACTGTATAGCCTGTTGTTGACCTGCAGAAAAATGTGTAGTTTATTTTATACACTTGAAGTAAATAAAATAGGGCATGCCTACTTGTGATAAAATGATTAATCTTTTATTTTGAATTTTATAAGTAGAATTGGGAGAGCAGCACAGAGGTATAGTGATTTGCCCTATCACCTCACAGCAGGAAGATCCTGGGTTCGAATCTACTGGCCATGCATGGTAGGTTGACTGGTGATTCTAAATTGGCCATTGGTGTGGATAATTGTCTGTCTCTCTGCTAGAATGGTGACCTGTCCCAGATATACCCCACCTCTTGCTCCATGACAGCAGGGACAGCCTCCCTGTGACTTTGAACTGGGAAGATGGATGGATGTTTAGAATCAGGCTTTGGTGATATTTAAAATCAGAACTGAATATCATATCCAAGTTTTATTTCTAAACAAGAGTCCTGGCTCTTCTTGTTTTAGTTTGGTCTGTATCAGTGGTCTTCATCACTATGATAACCTTCACAGTACTAAAGTTTTCTACATTGAGCAGACTGGCTTTAAAACATGCTTGAGTGATGATTGAAACTCTGAATCTTGTCATGTTTAACCTTTCATCTCGATGTAGCATAAACATGAGTTTTTTCCATCTCTGATTTCACCATGCATCCTACTTCTGTTCAGAGGATCAAAGTGCATGTGTGTGTGTGTGTGTGTGTGTGTGTGTGTGTGTGTGTGTGTGTGTGTGTGTGTGTGCGCACAAATGGGCAGACTGTGTAGGTTTACTTTACCTAATCAATATTCCTCAGACGCAAAAGATTTTCTTTTCTGGAACAACTTAATATTTTTTGATAAATGACCATGGTGGTTATGTGATTCATAGTCTGCTGACCTTCTACAATCACTTAGAGAAGAAATATGAAAAATGCTCTTATGGAGCTGACCCTTCTCAGGAACAATTCTTTATTTGATGACTCAAAAGCCTTTTTTATTATTGGATGCAGCACTGCATGGGCTAATAAATAGGAAGGAACCTCTCTGGTTCATTTTATGTTCTTTGGGGTTGTAGTGCATTATTATTCAACTCCTGGCTGTAAGTAGTGAACTAAACTGGCCCGACTTGACTTTACCTAAAAATGAATTCAGTTTTATTCTTTAAGTCAAACTATGCTATAAAGTAATGAAAATTTGCTTATCAGAGTTAACTTCTAAAATGAGCCCTTACAGGTCTGCTGAATGTTTCCCAGCCTACAGGGAGCTCTTTTGTATTGGATCTGTGTGCTGGCTGTTGAAGCATGATAATTTAGGGAGAGAACGTGCAGCTCCTCATCAACCCTCTCCAGCCCTAAATGGAGGGAATTGTTCACTTTACTGCTGAGATGAGCCTCATATTACGAGTACTTCATTTGCTGACATCCAGGATGGAAAATCAAATGACCTGAAGGTGAAACGTGCAACATGCAGCATAACTTATATTAATATTCCTGCTGCCCTAGGACCTGGCGTCCACATATGCATATCCAAAATGCATGCCATGCAAGAGTTTGGGTCTTAGGAGGCTAATAAAATTAGCCTTGATTTGTAGAATTCTTAAATAAACATTTCAAGCAGTAAATCACTAAGTAGAATTTTCCATAGTTTAATTTTGTTTTGATGAGACTAAAACATACACAAAGAGAACAAAACCAAACATGGGATAAGTGTTGAATTAAAACACAGTAACAAAAAAATGAAAATAGAAAACTGCCCCAAATTACACATTATTTGGAAACCCAAAACTGGAGTTAGTCAGTTGGTAGATTTGTTTTGGATTATTTAATTAGTTGGGCATTTTTAAAGAGCTTATACTCAAATTTGGGGCAACATTGGACAACACTGGGAGCAGGAGTATCAATCTGGTGAATGGATGAGAACCAGAGAGCTGCTGATGTAGCGCTGTGCCCCCGCCAGCACTGTCAAGGTGGCCTTGAGCAAGGCACCAAATCCCCACTGTGCTCCTTGGCGCCTGTAATGGGCTGCCTTGTCCTCCCCCCACCCCCCCGTTTGTGTGTGTGTATGTGTGTGTATCACCCAATTGCATGTTGTGTGAGTATACCTCCAAAAAAGAGTGTGTTGAGATTTAATTGTAATTTCTCCATCAGGGGATTAATAAAGTATTTCTTCCTCTTCAAAATTAGCATCTTTTCTGTATAGAAGTCAGTGCCTGATGTGGATTTCTTCTTCACCACCTCTTTTCACCCCTATATTATTTATCTTTATGCCACTACATATCATTAGATTTCTCTCTCTCCATGCTCTTATTTTTTTCTCTTCTCTTTGCCCTCATCTCCAATCAGTCAAGGCAGATGGCTGCCCCTCCCTGAGCCTGGTTCTGCTGGAGGTCTCTTCCTGTTGAATGCAGTTTTTTCCTTCCCACCTGCTCATGGGCAACTGTCTGATTGTTGGTGTTTTCTCTCTAATATTGCAGGGTCTTTATCTCACAGTATAAAATGCCTTGAGGTGACTTTTGTTGTGAATTGGTGCTATATAAATAGAACTGGATTGAACTGAATTGAGTACTGATGTCATAAAGCTACCACGTGTTGTCTGCTGTTAGCACAGCACAAGAACAGGATAAGGACACCTGGTAGATCCAGTCACAACAGGACCCCCTTACAGATCTGGGGATTGCTTGAGGGGATATAGTTACATAAATCTCTGTAGTGGTGCTTTTCACATTTTTTCACTCTTATACTGTATAACTTTCTAATTCTCTGAGAGAATTTTCAATTAAACTTGGACATGAGAAAGAAAATTACTCAGTCTTCATTTCTTGTGAAATGGCCACTAGCATGATCTCACACGTCTGCTGAATTTTGAGGAATCTGGTGTCATCGTTTGGTGTCACAATATTTTGTATTGTGAACCAGATGCCCATTTCCTGTGTTCACATAGTCCTTCACAACATTTTTTCATGTAAACCTTCATCACTGTCTGCAACACACTGAATTACCATTCATCACATTTTTTATGAAACTTACAAAGGGCATATTCTCTCTTTAGCAAGAGCTATTCTTGCTAAAAAGCAAGTTGGGTACAACATGTTTTGGTTGACTTACGCTCTGTGTTTCATCATGTCTCATTTCTGCAGGAAATGGCATGTATTTGAATGTCAGCTGTACATAGTACAGTATGCTTATATTTATGTGTTCAAAACTCAAGTAATGAAACACTCAGTATGGCACACTTTGTCTAATGTTAACATAACATCATCAGACTCTGTGAGAAGGAAGAAGTTTATTAGCTATGTTGCAATAATCTATTGATGTTCAGGATATATTCATAATCTTTATGACCTTATGATTTTTTTTAACATGGTGCACGAAACACAAATCCACTTAAATTAAATGAGGTGACATATGAGGTTACAATAGATTTTTTTTGATAAACAAACAACAAATTCACCTGAAAGGTTTTTTTTAATCTTTTTTTTAGTTTTAATAAGACATCATTAGATAAATCATTCACTTTTGTGCTCAGTAACAGCAACACTAACAGAAAATGGATATTATATGTTGTATCATTACTTATATCATAAACCTAATTTGATTTAATTTAATTGGATTTTAACATACTGCTATTGGGCCTGCTCAGCCAAAGGTACTGTCATTTCAGTGTCACAGTTTCATAAACACAAGTTTGAGTAAGTTTGGGTGCTTATTTAAGGTTTCACAAATCATTTACTGTTATTATGATATACCTTGATGATTTAGCTTGACCTCTAATGTGCTCCAGCACCAAAAAGGTTGAAAATAGTTTTAGACTGTAGGCAGAATAACCCTGTGTACTTCATTTTTGTAGAGGAGATCTCACTATGCAGCAGATAGGAAGTGAGAAGATGTGACAGATGATGGTGAGAGTGAAAAGAGCAAAGACAATGAAGGTTGCCCTGAGTTTGATGGAAAGGATTATTTACACTTTTTGGCCTTCACAGTGCAATGCTTTTGAAACATCACACTGTAGGTTAGGTAAACAGATTCTCTTTTTTGTCTGTTTTCTGCAAATAAAACATGTCTCCATTGAAAGTCATGTTCAGCTGTCTTTATTATGCAGCATTGTGAGCACTTTCTCAATTTAAGTGTTAGAAAACTAAGATTACATTTTAAAGACATGACATGTTTGCCTAAATACAAAACTTTTTTTTCTTTTAGAACAGCCATAAAAAGCTTGACATCCTTGAATGAAAGGTCACCGAGGCAGTGCCCAGGCTGATGAAGCCAGCCAGACAAGATGCCAACACCCAGCCACAGAAAATAATAATTAGAAAATCCTCATTACCCAGCAAACATTTTGAGTTGAATACACACCACTTGGTTGGTTTTACTAGTCATTGTTGAAAAATAGTTCCAAATTGAAAGTTGAACTGATGTTGTGGATTTTCCCTCCACATTTCATGGACATAGTTTTTAAATGAAAAAAAAACTTTGTCAATAGAAAAATGGAAAGGAAACAAATAAACACCTGGGAGATGACTTGAGCTCACAATCTCCACATTTGTAGGCCATCTCTAATTTTAATCAGCTATTTCATTGCTTGCTTGCGAATGCCGCATCACTACGTTTATACCACTAACATCAGAGACAGTAAGACAATGATTAAGTTTACCATCCAACAAATGAGATGGAATTTAGATATGTATAACTATGAATTGCATAAAAGTGTTTTTGTTTGTTTTGTTTTGTTTGTTTTTTTAAGACAGGCTTCTGTAAGAGTAATCTGTGTACATGGAGAAAATGTTGTGTGGACATCTGTTCACAACCAGATCAGTCTAACTGTGATCAGTTTTGACTGGTGGAGATGACATCAGTCATGTTTGCTGGGTAATACTAGTGTCAGCTGTGAAACATAAAGCTTCTTAAAACACTTCAAGCTGGACCACAGAAAGCAATGTTTACATGCTGTTACATTTTTTAATGTTCAAACTATTGAGGTCTTTCATTAGGAAAACCTGTAAACTCTGAAAACTGCACTCCTAGAAAGCTCGACATCACAGGGGAAGGCACACAGTTTCAGACGTTTAGCAGGTGCTCTGCTCGCCTTCTTCTTTTTAACGAACAGACCGCTTAACCTCTTCCTCAAGTGATTGGGCAAAACCAATTTCAACACAGCCCAGTAGTTAGAAGTTAGTGTAACCAAGAAAGGTCTTCTTACAGAGTCTCACCCTCATCCAGTTGTTACAGACACAGATCTCCCTTAGCGTACTTGAAGACATACAGTACCCCCATTTTCTGCTCATTCCATAAGGTTCCAAGATCACTCATCCTGAAGAGACTCAGATAGTGGCAGGTGGGTAGAGACAGAGAAATGTCACATTCCCCTTTGTAGCATCTGGTAAAGTTTCTTTGTAACTTGTTATTGTTACAGGTGTCTCAGTAATCACTGAGCTGAAATCAAACATCGTCATATCATGTTTTACACCCCCGAACTCTTGTTTGTTGCCGGCATGTTCAGTCAGTCTCTCAGACATGATAAGTTAAGTTTTGCTTTTTTTTTTGGTAACCTTTTTCCCATTAACAGATTGCTTACTAAATAGGCAGAATTTATGGTTAAACAGAGTTCTACCAATGGAACGAAGGAAGGTGTTCCTCTTCTCTGCTTGCCTCCTACCATTAAAAATAAATGGGCTCAAAATGGAGGTAGAATCAACAAAGGTATTACTAATTGATTTTCTGACCTGATTCTGAACCTTACTAAGGCAATAACAAAACATGCAACAAACACATCTTTCATGCTATTAGAATCAACAATGTATTGCTTAAAGCATAGTTAGAATCAGCAAAGAGCATGACCTGCTGTTGATGCTAAACAGGTTTTAACCTTTGTGACCCAAACTTACTATAAAAACTAAAACAGACATCCTGAACTCACTCAGGCAGTGATAAAAGTTGTTCTAAATACAGTTAGAATCAGCAAACGTCTTACCAACTTACTTTACAAGAGAGAATTACCTCCTCTCAACTCCTAAAAGAGGTCTCCTATTCCTGAAACATTTAGTTTACTTTAAACACCTAGTCTCCCACTCTCTCTTCTCTGTCTTTTCTGGAATGCAGCCTGTGGTTTCAGTACGTCTCATCTCATCTCATCTCTGAAAGAACAGTCAGCCATCTCTCCTCATACCTGCTTCAACTTTTCTGTATTCTCAGAGTTACAATCAACAATGTATTACTTTATGACTTTGTAATAGTCTGGACTGCTTTTTGACACCAAACTTTAAATGTTTTAACCCTTAGTGTCATAAATTTTATTTTGACACAAAGTGTCTATTACTGCTCTCGGAGGATACATAGATGTTCAGGTCATCATATGTGGCTTTTCTCACTTCACTGATTTGTGTCTCCTTGTCTCCTCTTTGTACACTTGTCTGTGACCCAGAAATTAATGTCAGTATGCCATTTTGAAAAATGCCTTAATTCGTAAAATGCAGCTGTAGGACAAAACACAGTGGAGAGAGGAGGCTTACAGGATGAGATATAATAAAGAATAATAAGGTGTATCTTTTGTGGAAGAGTTATCATCTTCAGAGTATAATATAGGTGTGGTACACAGTTGGCTTATATACAAACTATGGCAGGAAAAGGACTATTTAAATAACTTTGTATCCATGTGTCGTTTCAGTTATTTAAGATGATCAAACTTTCAGACCTTCCCTCTTTCTTCATGTGTGATTAAAAAAAGTCTGATGTCTGTCACATTGTGTCATCTTGTGAATTTGATTAAAAGTGAACCCTGACTTCTCTCTCCACAGCTCTTCCACACTTCTTCCACTTCATATCTCTGGTGAGAGGGACTGAGAAGCAATGAGAGGAGTCCAGGACAGGAATCAAGAATGCAGCACCGGGGATACTGGGAACATAGCGTTATGACCCCTGTTTATTTGATTGTATATATAACTTTGTCATTAAATTCTTTGTGGTGTACTTAATCGACTGTGTTTATTTAAAATGTATTTGCTGTTTCAGTTTTCCAAGTGTTGGATAGGGACTATTAAAAGCATAAACATGTTGTAATGTGATTTGCACAAATATGCACATAGTTTTACAGTTTATGTTTATATTTCTATTGTATCTGTCACATGCTGCCCTTTTAAAATTTTCTTATTTTATATTATTACTTTTTATATGTAGTCTTTATATTGTTTGGCGTTCGCTGTAGACAGCAAAGTAAGAATCTCATTGCACAGGGAAATGTGTTTCCTTACTGTGACAATAAAACTTGATTTAATTTGATTTGATTTTGATTTAATTTAAGTCTACAAACCAGAGCCCCAAGAAATATTTAAGATTAGCAAATAAGTTAGGGAAAAATTTCACATGAGGCTATAGGACTGGCCTTTCTACCACCCATGCAACATCATGTCTATTTGCAAGTCTGTTGGTGACAGATAAACAAAATTTATGTTTTATTTGATGGATAAATGTTAACTCTAAAGTGTCCAAAACAACCGCTCAACCTCTCAGAATCATTTTAGTATGGCCACATTCAGTATTGTTGTTGCATCACTGTATCACTGTTGTATCACTGTTGTCCCTCAGTTGCGTTGTGTTAGTTGCAAACAAGTCATATGTCACTGCAATTCTTACCCTCCAGTATTTTCCTACACACTATGTACTTCAAGACAAATCACCACAAGTTCTCTCGTAGGTGGGTTTTTTGTACAACTGAACCCTTCATGTTTCACCAAGTGCTTATTTCATTTCAGCCATTCCCAGAGGAAAATTTTACTGCTCACACTGGTCTTTTCTTTATAACATGAGAAATGAATCATCATCTTATTTGGAGCTTACTAAATTCAGAGCAGTTTCTCTTAAACCCCAACTAGGAGAAAAAAAGCATAAGATAATTAAACAAGTAAAGAAAAATATTCCAGTTCAGTTTGAGAATAGCAAGAACAGCACAAGAAAAACAGAATTTCTTTTGCTGTGCTCATAGGCTTCTCGGAGTTGTTACTTTATGGAGGAAGAAACAGACAAGTACGAGACAAAAGCTTGCTTGATTCAGAAGGCAGTTGATATTATACTATCATCGTACATAAAATCCCTATTATACTCTTAAATTCAAAAGAAATAAATTAAAGATTTGTCCAAGAAGAGCTGCACTGGAAAGATTTACTAAAAGCATATGTTGAACATAGCAACATATTTCCATCGGAAGAGGCACACAAACTGGGATTTCCTCATGTACTGGTGAGATGACTTTTTTGTTCATTACTGGGAAGTGCTAAGAGTGCATTAATATGATTGTGGCTTTTAATTGCTTCTTCTTTTTGCATTTTGTGAGGTTAAAGATCTGTTAGTCTGTTAGATCCAAAGTAACATATTTCTAAATACATTTGTTGAATCATTATGAAATGTTGTAAGAGTTTATAGAAAGACTTTGCAATTGAGACAACTCTAAGAGTGGGTCTAATACAAAGAGGTGAGAAACTGAGGCAAACTCATGAGACTGAGGCATCTCATTTATAAGCCAAACAACTTTTTGTTTTGGATCTTACTGTTGTCACATGATAAATAATATCACTTAAGACAGAATTCAATGCAATAAGGAAAAAAATGATTTCATACTGAGCTCAGTATTACCTAACAGAAAAAGGCTGGACTGAAAAAGATTCACATTTAATGTTTCTTTCAGGCTCCCTTGTTCGACACAGAAAAAACAAAAAAGTGCGTATTCTCCATTCCTTAGGTACGTTATATGGACAAAAGTATTGGGTCACCTACACATTACATCTACAGGAGTTTTTATGACATTCCATTCTAAATCCACTGGCACTGATGTGGGGTTTGTCCCCCCCACTGCAGCTACAACAGTTTCCATTCTTCTGAGAAGACTTTCTACAAGATTTTGGAATGTGTCTGTGTGAATTTTTGTCCATTCATCCAGAAAAGCATCTCTGAGGTCAGCCAGTGACTTTGGACGAAAAGTTTTGGCTTGTAATCTCCATTTTAGTTCAGACTCTAAATCATAATCAAAATACTTTATTATCCCCAGAAAATTACATTGTTATTACAGATGCTCAGTTATCTAAAAATAAATATAAATCTGAAAGGCAAAAAGATGAAGATTAAATATATAAACATGTATATATAAAGTTCAAATTTAACATAAATAGCTCCAAAGTTAGACACCATACACAATATGTGTAGGATATGGTGATGATCATGGAGAGGGTGTGAAGAATTGTCCAATATTGTCCTAAACTTGGACAATATTCTCCTTTCTGACACCACTGTCAGAGAGTCAGTATCCGCACCCACTGAGTTTCTGGCCTTGTGGATCAATTTGCTGAGTCTGTTGGTGTCCGTGACTCTCATTCTGCCACCCCAACTCACGACAGCATATAGAATGGCACTGGCTACCACAGACTCGTAAAACATCCTAAGCATCGTCCAGCAGATATTGAAAGACCTGAGTTGTCTCAGAAAATAGAGATGGCTCTCTTCTTGTGGAGGGCTTCTGTGTGTTTAGTCAATTTCAGTTTATTGTCAATGTGAACACCGAGGTATTTGCAGTCCTCGACTATGTCCACACAGACCCCATGGATGGAAACAGGGATCATTGGCATTTTCATCCTTCTCCAATCCACAACCAGTTCTTTAGTTTTTGTCACGTTAAGCTGCAGATGGTTCTGTTCACACCACGACAAAGTTGCCCACTATAGTCCTGTACGCTTCTTCATCGCTTTCTCTGATACACCCCACTACTGCAAAGTCATCAGAAAATTTCTGAAGGTGGTAAGTCTCTGTGCAGTAGCTAAAGTCTGTGGTGCAGAGGGTAAAGGGGTTCTGGTGTTACTGACCACATTGTCCAACACACAGTGCTGCAGATGCACATACTGTGGTCTGCCAGTCAGGTAGTCAATAATCCAGGCAACAAGCGAGACATCCACATGCATTGCTCTCAGCTTTTCACCCAGTAGAGCCAGACTGATGGTGCTGAATACGCTGAAGGAGTCAAATAACATGACTCTCACCATGCTCAGTGGCTTGTCCAGGTGGAGACACAGTTGAACAGGTAGATGATGGTGTTCTCAACTCCAAGTTGGAGCTGGCAGGTGAACTAGAGGCGGTCCATTAGGGGGCTGAACATGGGCCAAAGCTAGCCCAGGATAAGTCTCTCCAGGGTCTTCATGATCTGTGATGTCAGGGCCATGAATCTGTATTCCTTAGGATCACTGTGACGTGACATCTTTGGCATAGGCACGAAGCATGACCTCTTCAGCATGAAACAATTTTTTGTCACAGGCTGATCTGGAAAATATAGTGGAAAGCTGAGAGGCACAAGCTTTGAGGACCCTGGGACTAATATCATCAGGGCCTACAGACTTGCCTGGGTGGAGTCTCATTATCTGTCTCCGGATCTGGTTAGCAGTGAAGGTGACAGGTGGGGGTAGGGTAGAGTTGTTAGGATGGAGGGTGTGAAGGGTAGGCGGTTGAGAGACCATGAAGAAGAGGTGGGGGGAAAGAGGGAGTGGCTGGTGGTGGCAGGTCAACAACAGGAAGGTTGGAGATGTGAGCAGCTGCTGCAGAGTCAAATTTGTTAAAGAACAGATTTAAATCATTGGCCCAGTCCACACTGCCTTCGACTCCTCTGCCACCAGTGATGGTCCTCATATCACTTCAGACTTCCCTCATATTGTTCTGCTGGAGTTTCTACTCCAGTTTCCTACTGTAATTGTCCTTGGCCACTCTAATTGATTTTTCTAGTTCCCTTTGAACTGTTCTCACCTCCTCCCTATCTCCAGGCCCTCTTCTTCCTGTTGAGGAGTGCTTTGATGATAATGTTGATCCCAAAGGTGTTCAGTGGGGTTGAAGTTAGGGCTCTGTGTGCATAGTTAGCTGCTTTATTTTATGCACCTTTGGCAATGGGACTGAATGAAACACCTGAATTTAATGGTTAAGAGGTGTGGCCTAGTGCCTTTGTCCATATAGTGTATTATAAACAGGTTATAAAAAATATTTAGGCATGTGCACAGCAACTGTTGCAAAAATCTTTGAAGGCAAGATATTTTGTTTCCAACTGATGAACAAAAATAGCTGCAGAAAAAATAGAAATTGTCCCATTGTTTGCCATTGCCAGTAATAACTATAAAATTGTGCTTTGACACTTGATCTAAAAAAAGCTGTAAGTATTCCACAGGGATATATGTCATTCCCCTGTGGCTGTGTTCACATATACAAAGTCATGTTTGTGCTCACTGTTTTCTTGAATTCTTGTCAAAGTGACTTTGTTTTGGCCAACCAGTGTGAGAAAATACCAAGTCTGATGAATAATAACATTTCTGGTTCATGCTGTTACAGTCTATTGCGCCATTTCCAAGCAAATACATTCAGTATTCTGTACTCACTGTCATCATAGATTAGGTTCTATGACCTAACCAATTAGCAACTAAGTGTATAAATAACCAATTCTAAATTCATTCTCTATCTTGCAGCTGCTGATAGACACGTGAACCTAAAAACAGAACAACCACCCTAGAGATCAGGGCAAGAGAAGGAAATGACCAAGCACATAATAGTTTTACACTCCAGGAACAAAAAAATAAATTTAAAAAACTGTCTTCATTTTTCCAATCTGTGGAAAGCTCATATAATAATCATTTCCAGTGACCTTTAAACAAAGTTTGTCTAGTTTCAATGTTTGACCTTGACTTTTTCAGCAACACAGAAGTACAAAACAAACACCATGCAATTTTAAAGGTGAGGGAGAGAAAGAGCAGGTTGTTGAATCAAGGGGCAATATATGGGAGATGGAGAGCATACTGAAAATGCCAACAATGTGAAGAGTAGACCAGTCAAAGAAAAGTAGAGAGTGAAATCTGGAATACAAGAAGATGGCACTACAAAGCTTTCTAGCTAAATTATTTCAACCCAAAATGCATAATTATTTTTAATCTAAGTTTTCTTTGTATTTCACTGCAGTAATAGTATGTGAAAATACTGGTTGTAAATTGTGGTTTGAAGCTTGTAGCTCTTCCTGGGTGATATCATGCATTCCCAAGTAACCTGTGATACACTGTCTCTCCAATGTGTCCTGGATCACTACGGGGTATCTCCCTGGTTGGATATATCTAGAATACCTCAACTGGGAGGCATCCTAGACAGGTGTGTGAAGCATCATACATGTACCTCCTTTTCACAATATATTCTCTTTAAGCTTTTAGGAAGCAGAGGTTGTTGAGGTGAAAGAAATTGTAAGATGATTGAAAAACCAAACCCCCACCCCACACACACACACACACACACACACACACACACACACACACACAGAGTCTGCTTACTGTAACTTGATGAGAATTTAATCTGGTCCCTATGCCCTGTTAGT
>VUQH01058129.1:5999-30107 GCA_015106775.1 Etroplus canarensis
GAAGGGGAAACATTCTTCAAAGAAAAGTTCATTCAAGCTAGCCATTTCTTCACTAATTACCAGCTGCAGAGTGAATGCTCAGTGAAATTTGGTTCTGTTTATATATCATCAAGCTTAGCCTTTCCGTAAGAGATTTAAATATTTGCTTGACCCCCAGTTCTTAAAATGTATGTCAACGGTAAGACTGAATCGCTGATATTTTAGCTATGAGAGCCTTTCGTTGCCCTGGTTTTACATAAACAATGTCCACTAAAGAGACCATCAGATCTGGCAATGCCATCTTTAAAATGCTGGCTCACTAACAAGCGCCACTCAGAGACAACATACACACATCTTGTGATGAATTCTGTTAGACAGATGTGCAAGGAAATGAGTGACCCCTCCCAGTGACATTGTGGGTCATTACTGCAACGTTTGTTTGTAATAGGAAAAAACTGCTTTTGATTTTGTATCCTCTTCTGACTCATCTATAAAGAAGTCTTTGTGGTAATGACATGACTCACAGATCCAACATCCAGTGAATAACACAGAAACAGTTCCTGTGAATCTTGTGATCATGTGTGTAACGCTTAGTAATTCAGTCAGCTGGATTAATAACAATGAAAATCAAGCAAAAAAAATGTGAGAATGAACTAGGTAAGTGTAGATCTCTATGTTCATCCTGACCTAAACTCTCACAGTCTTGTTAAGCACATCCCGCCATACCTGAGCAAAGTTCTGGAAAGCGAGTGGTGTTTCCTGGTGCTGCGCCGTGCAGCCCGCTGCCCCTTAACGGGCACTGTGTTAATCCGCTCAAAATGTACCCTCCTGCTGCTGTGACCAGGCAGAGCAGGACCAGGAGGTGGCGAGAGGTGACAGAAAGGGAAGAAGAAGAGGAAGAAAAGAGAAAATACAACAACTGGCAGTGAAAAGGAAAAGTGCAGCTGGATAGTGCTGTGGCAGTCATGTGGAGAGAGCAAAGCAGACTGTTATATAAAAGTTTTAATTTAGCGGTCCAAAATTAGGACGGCAGATTACATCAAGATGTTAATGGGAAACAGGTTGGAAATTTGGAAAAAGGTAAGAAAGGGGATGTTACTTTTTAACATGCTGTGGAAGATAGGCTGCCACCATCCCCTATTTAACCCATTCATTTCAAATAAAATTTGCTGCTTATGTACAAACTATAGCCTATCAGATACAGACTGCAGTTAGCTTACATGCTACTCTGCAAAGGAGATGAACTCATAACCTTAAAGCTTGCAGAAGAAGTTCATCCTAAACCCACATACACGATGCCAATATATAAAGAGAGTCTTTCACCTCTTAATGGTCTGAGTGATGGATGACTGACGTTGTAGGACAGGTCGTCTGGTGTCAAAGAGTTCCCGGGGTGGTGACTGGAGGTGAGAGGTCTCGACTGGCATGCTGATACTGCGCAGAAACCCCTGCCTCTTCACCGGCTACACAGGAAAGGATGTATTGGAAAACAGTTAACACAAGCCGTGACATAAATGATAAAAGTGATAAAAACTGAGAAGGGGTTTCAATGAGAAAGAGCACCTGAACAAAAGTGGGAGGCTCATCTAGTGACATCTGAGCCGTGGGAATGTCCAGCTTGAGCCAGGGAGGCTTCTTCCTCTGCAGGCTGCTGGTGGTTTCCCTCTGTGGTTCAGCCATTTTCTCTGTCCCACCCCAGGCCTGCCAGCTACACAGACAGAGAAAGAGCAGATGGCATTAATGAAATGAGTCTCAGTGTATCAAATGCAATTAAAAGAAACACCATAATTCTATAATCAGGATTTAAGAGTTAAGGGTTTTCTGCTGTAACCATCATGATCACAATGATTTTGTTCTGCAGAACTGTTTCACAAGAGGGTGCTAAGGCCTCTCATTTTACTGAAGTATGGGCGTTCACGTAGTTATGTTTATTAGACAGTAAAGAGGAAACCACTGAGAATAGTCTACAGTTGTTTACCCCTTCCTCAAAACAGATCACAAGTCATTTCAAAAAGCAAAAAATATATCTTCTCTTCAGAGTGAGGAAGTTTACAGTCTTAAACATAATCCCTTAATTCTACAGTTAAATATCAAACTTAATCTCTCTTTGTGGTTAAAAGCAGCTCTGCTTCCAGCAGACATCTATAAGAGACTAATGACTGTGTATGCACTCCCATGACGATGCCTACGGACCACAGGAGATGCACAATAAAACTCAGCATCAGACAGCCCATCTGTAGCTGCAGCCTTGCTATCACCAGCCTTTCTTTTTAGTGTCCCATCATCTAACCTCACTTCTCTGAGTTTGTTTCTTATTAATTTCCTATTATTCCCCACAGAAAAATGAACTATTTTACCCCTTAACTGTACTCATTTACACTTCAAAAGATTGAGCACATCTGCAATTAAGAGGAATGAACAAAATAACCAATGGCCTTCTGTAAAGTGCAAATGTGTAAACTTGCAAAAGAACTTTGGAATGCTTACAAAACCAAAGAAATTTGAAAAATCCCTTTCTTACCCTCATGAGGGTCTCATTAGGTTAAAATGCCTCACAAGTTTCATGTTTTTAAGTCGCATCAGGGGTTTTGACTTGAGCTTTCAGCAACCACAACGGGTCACATCCTCACTTCTCTCATTACTGCTCAAGGCGTAAAAGTCTATGCCTTCTACTAGCCACATCTGGTTCACATCTGCCACTTTAATGCACCACAGGCTTCTGTTTTAGCCCAAGTGATGATGGGAAGTGTTGTCAGTGGATCTCAGCAGAGCTGGAAGGAAAACCTCACAATGAGGACAACAGGGTCATCACCAGTGAGTTAACATTTAACCACGGTCGACTTCTTCCTGACATATATTTCTCAATTTGAAAGTTCATAGAAGGGCACTGGCATAACTGCTGTGTTACATGCTGACATTTCTCCCACAGCAAAGTTGTTGCGAGTGCTACTTGAAGCAGAAAATCTAGGTGGGATCTTTATAATACAACAGTGTGCACTTAAGAGTGTTAGTGGGGGTTTATCTTTCATTCACTTTCTTTGTTCAATGTTTTGGCCTCATGCATCTATTAGGCATTTATCCTGACTGTTGTTTGACCTCCAGCAACACTGTTTGGATTGTGATATTAGATTAACAAAGCAGACTGAAATAAAGCCGGCTGGTGCAGAGTCACAAACTCAGAGAGATGGGTTGATCGTTGCGAGAGACAATAGAATGTATTCTTTTTTATTCTTCCACACTTTGGCCCATAAATTTGGTATCCAGTGACTTTATGCATGTTTTATCTGTGTTAATTATATGTAAATCTACTGAAGAAAGAAACAGACTTCATCAGTGTAACGGACCAGCCACTAATATTTGGAAAATACAAATGTGACACTAGTATCTCTGTTTGTGCAGCACTCACTGTTACAGCAACAGCCATCTCTCTTGCCCCAGGCCAGAATACCCAACATTTAATTACTTTTGCCATTAGTTCAAACAGCGGGGCTCCTGGTATATAGTTGATCAGTGAAGGGAGGGAGGGAGAGAGCATCCGTTTCAGGGTTGCAGACTGGTACAAACTGGGACTGAAGAACCCAATAGCTAACTTTGATTCATTCTCAATATTGCTTTTTCTTGATTGCTTTGACCTTGCCCCCTCCTGGTTCAACTCTGCTTGTCCTGAATGCTGTGTTGATGGTACAAACAAAATGACTCTTATTGTTTCTGCATTAAGCTCTCCTTCAGGCTTCTTCCCTTTCCTACTGTCTCCCACTCATCCCTTCCACATTAGCATAAGTGATTGCCATGTACAGGCAACTACAGCTTCATAGTGTTTTTTTTATATATCTGCCGTCTACTTGCTAGCCAAATAAAACCCACACATATACACTTGAAATATTTAAAACTATGTAAATGGTGCTTGAGGGAAAATCTGACAGCTGACAGTGAAACAAGAGCCATTACTTAACATCTGTATCACACAGAGCAGCAGGAACTGTATTCTAGTCATGCCAGATCTTTAAAAGAAGTGCCACGGAAGCTGTCAGTCCATCCTGATGCAGCAGCATTACTGCAGCCATGCAGCAGTTGCTATAGTTTTCCGTTAGCCTGCTGATCAGTGAGACCAAATGCTTTTAGAGTATTTGGTCGCAACCCAATATCAACCTCCAATGTTTAACAGACAGCTGAGCCAAATGCTTTGGGAGTCTGTTTCTGTCTTTTTCTTCTGTCCCCCTCCAAAGTCAGCATGGCAGTTGAACTGGTATGGGCCTGCGACTCGTGTCTGAGGAGGAGTTTAGCTGGAACAGTTGGCACAATCATTGCTCAGATGCACTGACGCATTTTTCACAGCGAAAATTACAAATTACTGCAAGCAAAAGGTCAGACTCAAGGCTGGTCTGAAAAAGATTGGATTTCACATTCAGGACGTCCTTTAGAAGCAGATATCCTTTAGGGAAGAACAGTTGAACTCAATCTTTGGCAATTATCCAGATTACTGGATTAGCTCTTTCTTAACATTGCATGCTATCTGCAGTACCTTGGTGAGACAAGAGTAAAATGCACCCTAATGTCTTATCTTACTCTCAAGGTAATTGTGCTTTTTTTCTGGTTGAGATAGTGTATGGCAACAATTTGAAGCGTGTAAGTATTTACATTCCCACTGCTGATTTGAAGCCCACATACCATGACCACCATGATTTAATCTAGTTTCTCAAAAAGATTTGTTTTGACTTCAAGCTTTACATCTAAAGAGGGAAAACCCCCGCACCCATAAATTAGGATTGCTCCTCGCAAGACTTGCTTCCTGCCGTCAGCTGGTCCAAGTAAGAAACTAAAACTTCCTGCTCAATCACAAGATCCATGACAGCATGGACTGTTTTTCATTCTCAGGCTGACACTGCCTCTCCAGGACACATTAGGCAGTAGAAGACAGACAGGCAAACAAAACACAGAGGACAAGCTGACAGCTCTCCAGGTGCAGGGACGTCCAATGGGCCATAATGACTGGAGTTGACAAGCGTTACCAGCACTCTCTTTCTCTGTCTGGGAAGCTGCAATCTACTGCATTGCATTCTGCATACAAACTCCAGCCCAGTGAAGTTTTCCATGCCATCATTTAATATAATCGCTTGGAAAATTGTCTTCAGTCATGCAGAGAAAGACATTAGCTTATGACAACAAAAGCCCAGCTGTCACAGGTGAAGATTAAAGTCAAACAGAAGACAAGCTCAGTGGACGGAGCTCTAAGTGCCACCTCGAACACATTCAAGAGCAGAAGCAAAAAAGCTCATCTTAGATGGAGGTTGTGGTACTTTCTTTGCTTCCTCATTGTGTAAAGCATATCAGTTTTGTCAAAAACCACTTTTCTACTTTGCCAAAAGTGGCTTGCATAATAGCACTGCCCTCCTGTTTTACATACCTCATAAATAAAACAATAATCTTGCCGTGACCTCCTTTATGTTAGAGACGTCGTCTCTTTTCCAGAATCTGTGGCTCCCAGTCATTCCCTTACAAGAAAAGAAAATGATGGTCTGAATTTTTTCTGCTAAATATGATTTATCTAGGCATTAACCAAGGGCATGCAACTGTAACATATCAGGTGTTTTAGAAAAATAATTTACGAATCAAAAATTTCTGAGATCGTTATCCTCAAGATATATTTGTACAGTCTTGGCAGCTTCTCCATCCGGAGTCATTCATTATCTCAGTGAATGCCATACTCACATTCCACAAGAGCTCTGGTAGAAATTAAACCAAGCTAAAATGGCAATGCCAGAAACCACATGTAGTCTAACAATTATGGACACGAGCTGGCTGGTTTCCGGGTACTGTGAGTACTCTGCTGCTATGTGCTGCTCTACAGGAGGCAGACTGGCTACATGCACACTTAGGGTGGCTGAGAGAACTGTGTCATCGAGGCTGACAGAACCTAAGGTGGCTGGCCAAGTAGAGCCCTGCGTGTTCCCAGCAGGGTTTGTTCATCCTGGGTGTACACTGGAAAGGAAGAAAGGCTGGATCAGCAGGATGGATGACCTTGTTAATCTAGGGAGTGAGAAGACAAGATACTTCATTCATGAGAGCATCAGTGCTTCCTGGACTTTTACTTTTTAATTTCTGTATTTATCTGCAACAGACCAACCTTTAAATTAGCACTATAGTTTTACCTGACCATTTTTGCTTGAATTATGTTTTTACAATTATATGCAATCTATGTGGGTTCCAGGCTGAATCACAGGTTATGGACACACTGAACAAACAGGTTATGTTAGTTTTTCCCCATACTCCAACAGTTAGTCATCCACTATAAATGCTCCTACTATCCATTGTTTCTCATGTCTCTCTCCATGCTGGAGGCAAGATTTAACACTGGAAACAATGGAGGGAAACTACACTATTCAAGCAGTTACTATCTCTAAGCCATTCTTTCACTAGTATAACTAGAAACACTATTCACAAATGAAATGAAAATACCATCTAGTTGTAAAACACTTAATATCTGTCTCAAAATACAGTAGACAGTAGTTCCCTAAAAGGAATGTTGTAATGATGAGCAGCAACTCATGACTATACAGGCACTCCAGTAAATGGGTGGAGGTATCTCACAGGTTATTTACACTGACAGATGATCTAAATATAAATCGTTTGCACTTAATAACACTGCAGGCTTGTGTAGTTCCTACATGCATCTGAGGCCCATCTGCAAAATAATTGCAGATGGAGGCTTTTGATCTTTATATAGCACATTGTGCCTCCAACTGGGATGAATTAAGAAGCTGAAAAAACTACAAAGCTGCTGATATTTCATTCGGCAGAGGGGAACAGAAACAAGCCCTAAAAATAAATGTGTTATACTGCACAGCAGACATTAATGCTAGGTGACTTCACCAGTTGTGGAAGTTGATTTGACTATAAAGTTACAAGTATGATATAACCAAGTGAGTAATTAAAACATTTCACTAATGTGTCACTTATTTTCTAGCTGCTCTCAACTCTTCCATGTAAAAATTAATTTAAGCTGTATGGTCTAGGTTTAAAGACCATCTCTGCTTCTTCTTATTATGCATCTTTTACAGGAAAGAAAATAAAAAATAACTATAGGCAAGAAAGTGAAGTGCAACTGAGAGCAGTAAAAGCTACAGTCATCTGAATTGACCCTAGTGACATGTGACAGCCTGTCACAGCAAACCAGCCCTTACGACATAAAAAAAATACACACGGAGACAGCAGAAATATCCAACGCAGCTGACCCTTAGATCAAGTGTCACATCTAGCTGAGGCATAGGCACAGTGGGCAGGCGAGGCTGCTGTGACTGGCATGGTAGATGGAGGGCATGGATGACAGGCCCAACCGAGAAGGGTTGAGTGGCTCAAGAGTGTTCTTGCATTTTTTCACAGCTCTCAGCACAGGCTGATTATTTTTTGACAATGCAGGCTTGACCTTTTACAAGCAGTGGTTTCGGTTTAGTGTCAGATTTGTATCAGGTCCAATGCCAGGCTTCCCCAACATCATAACAGTGTTTACTTTATGATATGAATAGCGTATAAAAGTATAAATGACCTCCTAAATGCAGACTGTGTGCATGTGGTGTATTTATAGAAGTCAACTGCAAATGTATGTCTGGACAAAAAAAAAATAACATCCTGCTCCTCATCTCTGGATGGTAGGCTGGTTTCTGACAAACACAAACATGCATTCACCTTTTAAAAGCCGTGCATGTCAAGGTGGTCATAAAGAACTAGATATTATCTCCGTAAAAAGAAATGAACACCAGGAGTTATATCTGTATTCACCATCAGACATCCTGCACCCCCTTTCCTTCTGCCACAAAGCTTTATATATTGCCCAGGAGCTAGAAAATTGCATTCCATTATTTTATCAACACAGGACCCCGCCTTTCACCGTGCAGTAATATCCTGCAGCAGGAAATCGATGTGAAGGAGTGGTGACACATGTTACATTACACAGAAGCCAAGATATAATATTACTTTAATCTTACTGCGTTTATAAACAGAATAACACCCAACTGGATATTAACTCTCCTGAAGTCAAAGCTTTGTGTGCGTTGTTATGTAAAGAAGAATTTTGGCCATGTATCTAATTCAGCACCTGAATTATTCAGCCATTCTGCACAGGTAAATTATTTACAACATATCTCCTACCGGAGCTGCTGGGCATATACAGGTAGCTGCACATGGCCATAGCTAGTTAGCTAAGGTCTCTATTTTCAGTGTTATTAAAAGCCTATTTCATCTCACAACAAGAGATAGCAAAGGCCTGTCCTCACTTCAGTGGAAAAACAAGGAAAAATAAGGCTCACTTAGTAATATGTCAGTCCTGAGCTGTGTTTGAGTCTCTAATCTTCAGGAAGCAGCAGACAGCAAAAAATCCCTCACTGTGGGCTATATACACTTCACCGGCCAAGACAACTAGATAGCGTTTTACACAATAACAAGAGTTATGTATATAGTCTGATAGTCTTCTTGCTTCTTCAGTTAGATAAGGTACCACGCTGTTGAATCACTTCACTGTGAAACAGCCTTCACCACTTTGGGATTAAGCAGCTGATATGCAGTTAGTTTTAGACCTGGACTCCAGCTGCTGGACCTGAAACCTGCTGTATTTGTTTGCTGTAGAAGCTTATCATCAGTGTACTGAATCTCCAGCTAGTGTGGGAAAATTCAGCAGCCCTACAGCACATCTCTGTACTGTGTCCTATTAAACACTATGTGCAAGTGCAGACAAAATGCATGCTGAGGGCAGTTAATGGAATTCAAAAGGACTGGGATACCTCTGAGGAGCTGACCTGACCAGACAAAGATATTTTAAATTAACCAGGAAGTCTATTATATTTTATAAGTACAATATATTATAGTTTCTTCTGCTAAAAGGATTGGAAGCAATTAGATAAAGTGAAACAGGCATGAGATTATGTTAGCATATTATAGATAATGAAGTGAATAAAATGGGCTTTAAAATGTTATTCAAAGGAGCAATTTCATAGAAAATTGCAGCCTTTAAAATCTAAAATCCAAATCCAAACCATGAAAATAATTTGTATTCAAACTAAATAATGGCTGTCAAACCAGATCAAAATCATGAACAATGTAAATGTCAAATATCTCTATATGCACTACTTGCAATAATCAAAAGATCATAGCATTCACACAAGACCTTCTGAAAAGGTAGTATTCTCCTTCTTGTCCCTTAATCCTTCCTCAGTTTGACAAGCTCTTAAGTGAGAGCTTAAAAAAAGAAATTGTTTTATACAACAAAGGGAAGTAAGCTGGTCTTCTTGTGAATCTCATCCCATGCCATGCCAATGTACCCCGAGACTACATACAAGGTTCTTATTGTCTACAGGAGATTTGACATTCTCCCCTAAATGAGTAAGAGGAGAATCTCAGAAACAGCATGCCTGAACAACATGTGATCTCCATCTAAATAGTTTCCAGCGTGATATCAGACTGAATCAGTTCTACAAAAGACTTCATTGTATGGGCTGATGTGGACTGGGCTGAACAAGGGTCATTGTGCAGCCTGATCATAGTCAAGAAAAGGAAGAGCAGGCTGAAGTTTTCATTCCTCCATCAATGGAAATAGCACACTAAGCAAATTCCCAGCTGTATTACTCAGGGTGAGGCACAAGACGAGTTAACACCACTATGGTTCAGCAGAGGCATTTATCCACACAAGCAGAGTTTCAATCTAAAACACTGTTTTACAGTGAAAACCATCTTCATTCAGATACATTATCATGTAATACTGCAATAAGAGAGGGGTGGAGCTAAAAGGTAAAAAGGTTACTTATGTATTTTTTTTCTTTCCACATTACATTGGCTTATTGTACAAGAAGTTTAAGGGTGAGATGATGTGGGTTGACTGAAAAAAGGAATGAGAAAGGGAAATGAAAATTTATGCACCATAAACTCCTCTGGGACAATGATGATGTCCTCTTTTCTGTCTCTCCTTTTTCCCCTATATAAATAATAAATACTTAATAACAAATAAAGAAATAATCACACAATCATTCACATATACTGGACATGCATGCAATACTGTAAATAGGGACAAGATGTAGCTTGTGCAGAGTATGATTAAAGAAGAACGGTAATGGCGCAGTAGCTCATCCGGCTCACAATTCACAGGTTATTGTAATGTACACAGACTAATGAGAATTCAAATCTATTGATAAGTCAAAGAGCCTTGTAAGCAGTCCTATGCAGGACAAATTAATCTTGTTCACCACCAAATGAAAGTGACTGAAGTTAGTATTATTATGACTACATGGTCAGTAGTAACCACGGTCAAAAAAAGCATATGAATGTATCAGCATGCCATAGCACTGACCATATTACTGATGTCAGCACAATGGACCGCTCCCTCCATGTTGATGACCAGTAAGATCATGATCATCACCATCTAACAGTACTGACATCTATGACCTTGATCTTGAGCTTGAGCACAATCTGGGTAAAGACCAATTAGGTGACCAATACTCTAGGAGGAGGAGTGATTTTTTGTGAACTGTGGACTGACAAATGTCTCAAGGTGTGCTCTTTCAAGGTGTGAAAAGTAAAGCCAGTGCATAAGTGCCTTAAACCTGCATTTTTTCCTTTAGTCAGCAGGGAGCAACTTCTCTGACTGCAAAAAGACATTTGGTTTTATAGAATATGAGAAAACCGCCTCAGCTTTCCTAATCATGTGACACCAATAAACCCTCTCCTGAGGAGTATATGGACTCAACTGCTAGTCATAAGTCTTACTGAATACAAAATGATCTTCATTTTGTAAATTATGGTCCCAATTTGTCAAAAAGAAAAATAAAGCACAATTTAGGGCAGGGAGCTACTGCACCATGAGTGCAGTGTTCCCTGATATCTCAGTCACGTTCTCCCCTCACCCCTCACTCGTCATGTTCATTTTTGAAACATCAAGATTCTGACACAAAAAACACGCAGCTCAAGGCTTTACAGCCTGACTTTACCAACAAATGGGTGGCTTCACATCTTACCAATGCAGATTAATCCACTGTGGCAAACCCTTGGGGAGAATACAAGTGAGCAGCTGAAGGCATATTTTATGGACACATTTGTAAAGTTTTCAAACTCAACTGTTGCAGCAGCGGGGTTGTGTGGCTAATCTAATTTAATGTTCAATTACAATTTTGGCTTAAATTATTGTTCTGAATTTTATTTAGTTTGCCTGTGCTATAAATCATGATTTCTCTCTTTCCTTGAAACCCAAACTCACTATGCATCTTGTTGTGGGAGTTTCCGTTAAGCTTAAGATAAAATGAGGAAAAAAAAGATGAGTCTTTGGTCAAGATGAAAGGTAAGCGGAATTCAGCTATTCAGCTTCAAGAAGTCTGATGTAAAACAACAAATGCAAATAATATTTTTGCATTAAATAATCCTGATGTAATTGCAGACCTATCAAGTTTTTAGGCATTTTAAAAAATAAGAACAAAAAAAGAGGACAAGGCTAAGTCATGCTGCTTCCAAAAATGTTTATGTTTATCTTACTGTCTGATCAATCGGTAGGATTAGAAATACTTCGCAAACGACCGTCATTAGCTTTGTCATCTTGTCTCACATCCTCTGTGAGAAACCACCACCATGACCATAGAGGTCAGGTTACTGTTTTTTTTTTTTTAATGAGAAGTACTGGAAGGAAGGAAATGCAGAACAGAGCAGGGGGCGAGGCGCAAATGAAGGCAGGAAACACACCACAAACTGGCTGCATTCTCTTTGTCCGGTCCACACGACCACGGAAACAACATACATTTGCTCACATCCAAACTGCACATGTAAACATACACATCCCATCACCATCCACGATAAAGCATATGTCACTGTATGCCAAAAATAACAGGCCTTGTTTGAATCAGGCCTACCGCCCACTCAGGCCCTGCAGAGAGCAGCCACAGAGCAAGATCTGTGTAGTGTGACATCAAAGCTGACATGTCTGTCGAGGAGAGCAGATAACGTGTAGCCTGCAGTACAATAGGAATTAGCCACATTAGCATGGAATTATGCAGAGGAGAAAATAAATGCCATGACAACAGAGCTTCCCAAAGTCCAGATGGTGTTTAGAAGAATTTCAAAGTGGATAAAAGGGATAAAAATCCAATTCTGAAACTGGCACCATATAGTTTAGGCTACCAAAGAGTAAAGTATTCCACAGAATGAAAAAGAAGAACTTTAACCTCCTAGGACCTGGCGTCCACATATGCATATCCAAAATGCATGCCATGCAAGAGTTCGGGTCTTAGGAGGTTAAACCTAGCAAAATGCCTAATTTAAAGGGCTTTTGTGAAACACAATCAACCTTTGGTCAAAATCAATAATGTACAGTATTGATCGTTATTAAAGTCTTATTTTATTAATTCTTCAATTCTTAAAGCTGTAAGTATTAATTTTTAGTCAAATATTCAAACACCTCTTTAGCACTTTTCTTTTTCTACCAGCACACCTAAGAGAAGCTGTGTCATTAAGAGAAGAGAAACATTTCAAAGATATAAGATTAAAAGCTTATGTGTAATAAAACACAACAAACATTATTAAATGTAAAGGAAATGGAATGGCATTTATATAGTGTTTTTCTAGTCTTAATGACCACTCAAAGTGCTTTAGACTTTACACTTTCAGCACTAAATCTACCTCACATCCACAGTCTCACATCCCATTAATCTAGCATGCATGCCTTTGAATTGTGGGAGGAAGCCACAAATAACCTATATAGGCACAGGGAGAAAATGCAAACTTCACACTGAGAGGCCCCAAGTGGGGTTCAAACCAGAAACCTTTTTGCTGTGAGGCAAGAGTATTAATCACTGTAACACCATGTCACCACAAAGGCTGCTTTAACATGAAAAATCAAATGTCAAGGGCAGCTCAGATGTATTAATCATTCAATCTAATACTAGAATATCTCAATGATGACTAATTATTCTCTTAAGTATGACTCACCTTCTATTCTATTGGTAATTTCATTCAACGCCTATATAATTTTTTAATAGATGGACTCAACATTTCAGAAAGGTATAATTAAGGTCTTCAGTCTTGCAGTCTTTAATCATTTTATTTCATACACTTGGTCAGATGGGTGCAACCTCTACTTCCAATTTCAGAAAATGTCTCCTTGAAAGATTAGCAGGTCTTTAACAGTCTAGAGTACTGCTTATTGATTGGCTGCATTGATTATCACCACTGCAGGCTGTGAAAATATGCAGTTGAGTGTGGGCATGTGTGTCTAGGTGCATATAGCTGTATGTGTAGGGGCTAAAAAAAAAGTCTGAATTATCAGAAATATGAAACCAATTTTTCTTCTGCAAAACAAATTTGGTGTCCTGTAACAAAGCCTCTGTTTGAGATGATAGAAGAAACTTGATTCTATAAAGATGACATTTCATTTTTCGTAGAGACAACAGCAACAGTAGCAAGCTGCAGTATCTTATCTTCGTTTTCATCTCTGTATGGGGGTGGGGTTTTTTTTTAGATTCACATACATTTAAGGACAAAAGTATTGGATCACACCTCTTAATCATTGAATTCAGTTGTTTCATTCAGTCCCATTCACACAGGTGTATAAAATCAAGCACCTAGCTTTACAAACATTTGTAAAAGAATGTCAGTTCATGAAATTTCTTTCCTTCTAGATATTCCACAGCCAACTGTAAGTTGTATTACTTCAAAGTGAAAGTGTTTAGGAACTATAGTAACTTAGCCATGAAGTGGCAGACCACATAAAGTTACACGTAAAGAGCAGGATCACTAGGGTCAGCAAGGAGTTGCCAACTTCTGTTCGCACCACCCTGCTGACCCAATAACTGCAAAGTTTCAAACCTCCTCTGGCATTAACATCAGCACAAAATCTGCACACCAGAAGCTTCATGGCATGGGTTACCATGGCAGGCAGCTGCATGCAAGCCCTGCATCACCAAGTACAATGGTAAGTGTCACATGGTGTGATGTAAAGCATGCTGCCATTGTACTCTGGAGCAGTGGAAACATGTTCTGTAGAGTGACAAATCATGCTTCTCTGTCTCGCAGTATGACGGACGAGTCCAAGTTTGGTGAAAGCCAGGAGAGTGTTACCTGCCAGACTGTATTTTGCCAACAGTAAAGTTTGGTGGTGGCTGGAAAAAGATATTTGGGTTGTTGTTTTAGGATTGACCTGAGCCCTTTAGTTCCAGAGAAGGGAAATATTCTGTGCTTCCCCTTTGTGGGAACAGTTTGAGGAAGGCCCTTTTCTGTTCCAGCATGACTGTGCCCCAGTGCACAAAGCAAGGTCCATAAAGGCATGGTTGGATGAATTTGGTATGAATGAACTTGACTGGCCTGCACTGAGCCCTGACCTCAAGCCCATCAAACATTTTTGCAGTGAACAATAATGCAGACTGTGAGCCAGGCCCTCTTGCCCAACATCCCTTTGGACTTCATGAATGCTCTTCTAAATAAATAGGGAAAAATTCCTGCAGACACACTCCAAAATCTTGGAGAAAGCCTTCCCAGAAGAGCAGAAGCTGTTATAGCTACAAAGGGGGGACCAACTCTATATTAATCGCTATGGATTTAGAAAAGGATGTCATAAAAGCTCCTGTAGAATGATGTAGTGTATGTGGCCCAACACTTTTGTCCATAGAGTATACAACAACTGGATTTTTTAGGCTCTTCCCTTCCAAATATTACTTGGGAAAAAATGTGGATGAAAGAAAAGCTGGAGAAACAGTGTTTGTTTGATTGGTCATGGAGGTATGGAAGGGGAAGTGATTTTACCAAGAGATAGTTACAGTATGGGCTCCAGTTCCCATTGCTGGGAGGAACATACAAATCAGTCACACATAATCAACAACAACATGCCCTGTGCTGAAAGAAGTGTGTGAAAATTGAATAAAAATAACGATAAACAGTCTGCTTCAGATGTAGTCTTGATTTTCAACCCACTTAGGATAAATCTGTGAGTCCAACTGTGGTGAGACACGATTATGAATCACATGAGATTTTGGCAGAGACTGTGAACAGTGTAGATTGTGGACCAATGACTGACATTTGGGTCTATGTGTCAAAACAATTATTAGGTGCAATATTTCAGTGCTTTTCACTGAGTTGGTTTCACATCTCTCAAAAAGATGTGTTTTATACTTGGAATTCATTTAAATAATTATAGACTTGAGGGTAAAATAATTGATTGCACTTCTTTTAGACCCATTCTTTTGTCTATATTTTGTCAGAGTACTCCGATGATAAAATGATAAAACTATGTAGTGCTGCATTTACAACATTCAGGTATTTATTTATTAGAGCACTTTAGTTTATCTCAGCTCAGAAACCCAGTTTACAAGATTTTTAATTCAATCATCCTTTGCTTCATTCTACTGAAGGGATATCGATTTTGAAGCTTTACTGGCCAATTATCTAGACCCTTAAATATGTTGCTCTGTGAAAGTGAGGACATACGCAGACGGAACACCCATAAGCGTACCCAAAATCACTATGAGGGAGATGTAAAGGCAAGGATGAAGGGGGAGGAAGGAGGAAGAATAAAGCTATGCAGCTGGGCCACCAGATCTGTGGAAAACTCTGGACAAAAGCACAGGAAAACTGGGAAGGCTAGGGCAGGTCCTCTGGGACAGTCACAGGCCCAGTGAGGGGAAGGCCTCCTTACTCCTGATGTAACTAAAGAGAACACAGTTTCTTTGTCTATGGAACTAAAGTCAGTTTTTCCCTCCAGGTCACAGAGCACACACATAAGAAACACTTCCAAGCTCTGTTTATGGTCTGACAGCAAGAAAACTACTGTGAGCAAGAAGCGACAAACATTAGGAAATGTAATATTGGTGAGGAGACAGAATGTGTAATTAAGAAAAGATGAGAGAACTGAAAAGCAAAGAAATGTTGAGCGCAGAAACTCGGGCAGGCATTTGCATAATTGTTTCTGTTTGTTTTTGCCTTTTTCTGAGCAAATATGCTTCACCACATATTAGGCTTCCAGGGTGATGTCTTTCACTATAACTGGGCGTGATCAGCCGGGAACCATAAAAGAGAGACTTTACATCATTTTCCCTGGCACATGACATTACAAGTTCTGTCAGCTGGCAAATGAAGGGAAAGGTTGGCACTGGAGTAACAAGAAGCAGAGGAATCAGAAAGAGAAAGTCAAGAGTTACAGAATCAGGCACTTTCAAACATGCAAATTATACCTGGCTTGATGCCACATCTTTCCCTCTGACTGACAAACATCAAAACATTTCAACCAGTTATGTAAATTCTATTTGCATGAAACATCTCCAAACTTTTATCCAAGGAGCTGCATTGCTGGAACATTTTAGACACTTCTCAGCACTGGTATTTCATTATTTTACATCCAAAGAAAGGAGCATTTATACTGACTAAGATCCATCTCTTCCAAAAAAAAGGCAGTAAAAAGACAAGTCACAGGAGTCCAAAACACACCCTCATTTCTGGGAAAGCTGCTGGAGTGAGTTTGGTGCATGGTATGTGATGTTGGTTGGACTGTGCTGAAACTGTCCAGATATAACTGTGTGTACAGTTCAGGGAACTGGAGTTTAGCAGTCTAGTGCACAATGAGGATTCACAGCCCCTGGGTATGACGACTGGTGTGCCAAAGATAGAGGGACGAGAGTGGAGCAGGCCGGGGGAAAGCTATCCTATTTAAAACAGCACTCTCACTGCTGCTGTAACAGTACTGAGATACTATATCAGTCAGGGTGTTCCTTGAGCTGGCTCTCTGGCCTGACACAGAGCTGGAGAAGAGTAAAGAGACACTATACAGTCCTGTCCTTGCAGCAACTTGGAACAGCAACAACAAAAAGGGGGGAAATGTTCTTGATTTATTTGATTTTATAAACTCTTCTGTGATAAGTTTAAATTCTAAAAAGACATTCTTTATTAAAAAATTATTTTTTTTCTGAATGATCAACGGGTTCAAATGGAGAAAAATCTGTTAAATCAGAGCCTGTATTTTTTTTTTTTAAAAAATCAATATACAGGCCAATTCCCAATTCATTATTTTCAATCCCAGCAATACTCCATATAACTACAGCACACTTTCCAACTGCTATTTCAAACCACAAATATTTGAATCACTACTAAAATAAGAAAAACAAAAGTTTTGTGAACAAACTGCAAGCTTTGGTCTCTTGTAATGAGAGCTATTTGAGTTTTGTATTTTTGATGTTTTTATTTTTATTCTGGTTTAATCTTTTGAGGTGTTCCTGTAGGGTAAAGGTTTACACATTCACTTTATAAGGGAAAGGTGCCTGGTTCGATTCCAGATGGGGACACAAGCTTCTCTCACCATGGAGGGTTGCGTAAAACCTCAGCCAAATTACCTATGTGGATTAATCCGCTGTGGCGACCCCTTGGGGAAAATACAAGAGAGCAGCCAAAAGTACATTCTGGTTTAAGCTTTTGTTTTCAGTTCAGTTCACTTTCAGTGTGCAAAGTGAGTTTGCTCACTCAGTTTTATTGCTAAAAAGGTTCAGTTTTACTTTAGTTTTAACTAGTTTCTGTATTAGTTTTAAATTCTAGTAGCAATATGTGAGTCAGTGACCATACACAGTATGGTAGTTTACTCACTCACAGTCATGATATTCCAGTCTCAATAAACACATGAAGCAGCCATCCTTATGCTTGTTGTTCATTCATTCATTCATTCATTCATTCACTTCCACTTATCCAATTTAGGGTTGCAGGGGGCGCTGGAGCCTATCCCAGCTGTCATAGGTTGCCAGTCTGTCGCAGAGCCAACACAGAGAGACAGACAACCAGTCACACTCACATTCACACCTACAGTCGACTTAAAATCACCAAATAACACCTTTGCATGTCTTTGGACTGTGGGAGGAAACCGGAGCACCCTGAGAGAACCCACGCAAGCAAGGGAAGAACATGCAAACACCACACAGAGGTGCCTAAGCTGGCCGGCTGCTGGATTTGAACCGGGACCCTCTTGCTGTGAGGTGACAATGCTAACGACTGTGTGTCTGATCAAATTTGACTAAACTGAAAATGACTACAACCAACATTTATTTACATTTTCGTTTGATTAAATTAGTTTTGTAACTACACAAAACTGTTTCTATTCTACTTCTTATTTTAGCTAATTAAAATGATTTTATACACACTGTTTTAGTGGCTTTCTAATTAAGTATACTAAGCTTGTGACTGCAGTATTTCACATCAGTTAAAACAGCAAAAGCTGCACTTTGGCCATTTCACATATAATCTTTCGATGAAACCTTTGCTTTATAGTGTTGTGAGGAAGAAACCAAAAGCACCTTTATGAATTTTCAATCTGGATGAGTCAATAATGCCAAGACCATCCATGAAAGATCCATTACTTGTTAGTTTCAGGATCACTAGAGCATAGTGTCAAGATAGTTACCTTGTGATGACGTGAACCCAGCGGTTCTCAAACTTTATCTTGTATGCCCCAATTCAGAAGCTGGAAAAAACATCTCACTACAATTTTTTTCAATCAATAACCTCCAACCTGCATTTTAAATAAAGGTCACCATGACAGCATCAGCAAGCTCTTCTTTGTTTATCTTCATAATTCATTCAACTACGTTTCATTTCAGATTTTTTATTGTCTAGACAACCACCACAGGGAACCAATAGGTTAATATCTTGTGACAATAATGTAATCATAACTTACAGTATATGGACAGAAATACTGGGCCACACTTCTTATTCACTGAATTCAGGTGTTCCATTCAGTTCCGTTGCCACAGGTGTATACAATCAAGCACCTAGTCATGCAGTGTTCCTTGAGAAACATTTTTGAAAGAATGGTTTTTCTAAAGAACTCAATGAATTCCAGTGTGGTACTGTAATAGGATACCACCGTTGCAACAAGTCAGTTCATGAAATTTCTTTCGGTTTATATTCCCCTTAACTGTAAGTGGTATTATTGCAAAGTGGAAGTGTTCAGGAACTGAGCACTGAAGCGCATGGTGCGTAAAAGTTGTCAACATTCTGCTGAATTGTTAACTGCAGAGTTCCAAACCTCCTCTGGTAATAACATCAGCACAAAAACTGTGTGCCAAGAGCTTCAGGACATGGGTTACCATGGCCAAGCAGCTGAATCCAAGCCTTGCATCACCAAGTACAATGCCAGTTGTCAGATGGAGTGATGTAAAGTGTGCCACCAATGGACTCTGGAGCAGTGAAAACATGTTCTATAGAGTGATGAGTCTCGCTTTTTCTATCTGGCAGTCTGATGCTTGGGTTTGAGTTTGGTGAATGCTAGAAGACTGTTACGTGCCTGGCTAAAGTTTGGTGGAAGAGGGATAATAATGTGAGGTTGTTGTTCTGGGGTTGGCCCTGTGAAGTTCCAGTAAATGGAAATCTTAATGCTTCACCTTACCAAGACACTTTGGACAATTACATGCATCAAAATTTGTGGGAACAGTTTAGGGAAGGCCTTTTTCTGTTCCAGTATGACTGTGCCCCCATGCACAAAGCAAGGTTCATAAAGCCATGGTTGGATGAGCTTGGTGTGGAAGAACTTGACTGGCCTGCACAGAGCCCTAGCGCCAACCCCATCAAACACCTTTGGAATGAAGTAGAAAAGAGATTGGGAGCATAGCTCTCTTGTCCAATATCAGTGTCTGACCTTATAAATGCTCTTCCGCATGAAAGGGCAAAAATTCTTATAGACACACGATAAAATCTTATAGAAAGACTTCCTAAAAGAATGGAAGCTGTTATAGCTGCAAAAGTGGGACAAACTCCTTATTAGTACCCATTGATATAGAATGGGATGTCATAAAAGCTACTGTGTCTTGTACAAAAGTAAAAGGGGATGTACACATTACAAGTTTACAGGTTTTCAGTCCAAAAAACTGTGGAGAAGGAGGGAGTGGTGCAATCTGACCTCAGGAAGTGTTTTCACATACAGTACATTTTGTTAGCCATTGTGAACAAAATGATAAGGTAATTAGTGCACAAAAGGCGTCATTTTGATACAGCAAGTAACAATAAAAAAAACATTCATCTTTTTTCTTGTGGTTCTTCATAAGTTCACACTGCACTGCAGTAAATGAAACCTGTGTCTGTCAACAGATTTAACCCAGGTGAAGTTTGCAGTTGCAATATAGCTGGCATAGTTTTTATCAGGTAAATACAATATATTTATTGGTTTATTTACAGACACACCCTTTAAGAGCTCTTCATACTCTAAAGAGAAAGATTAAAGATCAAGGAGTCACTGCTGCTTGTCTCCAAGCACTGGCCTTCTGGGAAACAGAATACACCATTCCCACAGCCTTGTAAATGAGCTTTTCCCTGAGGTTAACCAGCCTCAGACACCATGTCAGTGAGAACACAAGCTAGGAGCCCAAAAGCACCCTGACACTACCAATTCTAAATTAAAAGTTTTCATCTGTGCTACAGCCTAATGTCGGGTTCAATCAAGCAACTCCGAGAACAATTCAGAAAAGCATGTTTGAATTTGCTAATTTTGTCTAAACCTGTAGACCAGAGGCTTCTAGTAAATTCTGTAAATGAAGGTTCATGTATGGCTGTCATGACAGATGAGGTGCTGACTGAGAGAAGGTCTAGCTGGCATTCTGGCAAATGGAAGCCCTGAAGGCTTAGAGGTAGACCTGAAATAGCCCCACTGCTGCTGCTGCATACAGCATTACATCACAACTGACTTCATCGTCATGGCTGCCATGGCATCACGCAACCACCAAGGTATCATGGGAAGGGGACGGTGGCTGTGATTCATACAGTGAAAGTCATAAATGGGGGACGAGCAGCCATAGGACGATAATTTATACAAACACCACACTGCCTGTAAAATTACATTTTGTGCACCACAACCAATACATGGTGGGTTTTGCTTATTGCTCTGAAAACAAGGCAGGATGTAGCTGCTTACATTCCATATTGCATATGCACAGTGGACTCTGGAGACACAGCACAATTTTTGCTTTTTCACAAATACCCCATGATTTGAGATGCAAGAAAAAAATTGGTGTTCTTACTTGACAACTTAGTCAAAAACCACATCAAAATCCAAAAGGAACGAGTTGAGCGAAGAAGAGATCAAACACTGCCTGTGGGCTCTCTCACCATCAAGCATACCTGGCACGCTTTGAAGCTAATGTCTGTGAGTGCAGTTGTGGGAACAGTTGTAACCAATATATTTAGCAGGAATGCATGTGTATTGTTTCTAAAGCAGCAGAACAAGTTGGGTAACGTGCTTGACCTCTCCAGGTAATGCTGCCATGCCCCTCATTCATAAATCAAGCCAGCAGTCAAAACTGTTGCAGTTTGGACACATAGCAGACACTTCCTGAGATGGCAGGTATAAAGCAGTCCCAGACAAACGTGGATTTCAGCTCTATGATAGTTAGTCATTAATCTTTTACAACACAGTATGTCATCAACACCATACACCCACAGGGAGGTGAAGCATTACAAATATTTTTGAATGTTGTAGAAGAGCTTTTGAGAGTTTAAAAAAGGACACCAAAACAGTGCTGTCATGAATCCTGTACATTGTTTTAAACCTGCATTTCAATATTTCCCTTGGCCCATGAATTTGATGTTTAATTTCTAACTCAAATTTCAAAAAGAAGTTATAGAATATATACAATATTAGATGATACAGTTTTAAATGTAGCTTAAGCAAAATCAGCATCCCATCTGTGTTTAACTGTGAAATTTAACTGAAAAACAGAAATATGAGACTATCTTAAAATGTATAAATAAAAATATAATATTAACCAGAATGTCAATGACGTAGTAGCTCACCTGGCTCATGATCCATCACAATGTGTGAAGTACAGAAAGAAAGTGATATGTGTTCTTGTTTCCTTTGTATTATACAAACTAATGAGAATTAAAATCAACTGGAAAGTCAAGGAGGTTCACGAATAGTCATATCCAGGACAGTGGTCCTAGTTCTTAGCCCTAACCTAGCTTAAGACAGTATCATGCCATAAATAAACCTAAGGAAAGCATTTATGTATAGATGGCAGCAGGGTACATGAAAACATTCATTTTATGAACATTAGAATCCAGACCAATACTCTTAAGAGAACAGATTCTTGCAAATATGGAAAATTGCCTGTAAAACGACAACTATGACCTTGATCTTGAACACAGTTTAGCTAAAGATCCATTAGGTGATCATTACATGAAAGTTTCACTAAAACCTGACCAACACTCTAGGAGGAGTAGAGTGACCATAAAATGACACATTTCCCACTGACCTTGATCTTGAGAACAGTTTGAGTGAAGACCCATAGGGTGATCACTGTGTGCAAGTTTGACTAAAAATCTGACCAATACTCTACGAGGAATAGCAATTATTGTGAATCGTGGGTGGACAAACAGATGACGGAGGCCTCACCATGGCAATAACTCACTGGCATTTCAGCTTAATGAGCTAATACTACTATAAAATCAATTATAATAAATAGGCTGGAACAGAATTGTAAGGCGTCTTTCCACTGCAGAAACTCAGGGTTGGTATAAGGTAGAGGTAGCAAATGCTTCTTATTAGCCATTTCAGCAGTGAAATAATTCTTCAGCAGCTTCAACTGCAATGGTAATTTTGAGTCTGCTTATTCTGTGCAACCATTCAGCGTTTAGTTCTACCCAGCAGTTTTCTTGGGTTGCTCAGAGTTTTTCCACCCCCCCAAAAAATGCCCTGAAAAAGGTCCTATGGGGAGTTTTAATTGCAATCTGAGCAAAAATAAATAAATAAATAAATTTGACCCGTACCAAAGGTTTTAACATACCATGTGCTACCTTACTATTCAAGTATTCTTGAAGCAAAGCGTCAGAGCCAGTTTCTGTCTGGTTAGGAATAAATCTCAACTTCAAGTCGCCCAGTAAACAGGATTCTGCAGTGAGCCACTTTCTGACTCGTGATACAGATGTGTTTGTTGGTGAAACAGCCTGAGGTTATTTCGAGAAGCATGTGCTCTGCACACATGGAACTGTTCAACCCAGTGACGCTCATTTCATCTGGACTCAGGGAGAGCGCTATCGAGACAGACTGAAAAAATGACCAACAATCACAGAGAGTACACCCAAGTTTGGGAACAGGCAGATTTCAGTTCAGATGGGGGCTTTCAGGAAATCTATAGCTGCTTTGTAGTTTTACTGCAAACTGCATCATTACACTGAAAGTGCATCAAATCCACAAAAAAGCCTGCTTTCAGCCAAATAACCATGTCCTAAATGTAGATACAGCATCTTGAAGTGATTATAGGACACACATACAAACATCATTGTATGCTTTGAGAAATATGTAAAGAAATGTTATTACTGAAAAATGGCAGTTACAGAAGGTTGATAATATCAGTCACAGAGAGGAATTCCTGCCCTGAAACTCTTTTGAATATCATGAAGCAGTTGTACAGGACTGTACACTTGGCCAGACTGATAGTCAGACTGATACCGTGCTGTGAGTCATGCAGGCATGACTACAGCGTGGCCCCCTCAGCAGCCCTCTGCAAAACTCACATACCAGATAGTCAACAAAGGCCAGACTGGATGGTCGACCAGCCTCACCACAGCTACTCCCGGCTCCCTCCAAGTATCACATACCCACACAAACACCCAAACATACACACACACATACACATTGGGAATATTCTCTCCAGGGTTCAGTTGGAGCAGATACAGAGGAAAGGCATGATTGCCACTATCACACATCGGGAGCTTGCTTTATTAGTGTGATTACATCACCCTGAGATATGATCCCCCCAGCTCCATGTGATCAGGAACACTGGGCACACAAACCAGGCCATGTGCTCCTATGTCCTGTCTGCCAAAATAACTCAGCAGTTTCTAATACAGTATGTCTATGGTTTCACTTTAGTCTGCCCAGGTATTGTAAGACAGACTGACTGAGGTCCGCGTAATCTTTACAACATCAACAAGTGTGTTAATAAATACATGCTGCTTGTGCTGCCATCCTGGAGCTTTGGACCCCTGATGAGCCAAATCTAGATGTTTAGGTGGCTGCTCCATGCATATGATTTTGTGGAATGTGCGCCCTTCTGTGACTTACTACCACGCTGAGTCACACTGAGTCACATTGTGTTAATGCATCATAAAAAGCAACAATTCAACCAAAAACAAAACAAACATCCA
>VUQH01058130.1:0-13454 GCA_015106775.1 Etroplus canarensis
TGTCATGGTCCCCCCTGTCCTCGCCGGTGCGGACCCACCCAGCTCTTTCTGTTCTCCCCCTTTTTGCTCTCTCTCTCCCTCCTCTGTCGGGCTGGGCTGGGGACTGTTAACTATTCTCACCTCTTTCAGCTGTGCGATCCGGCCACGCCTCCTCCTCCCACCTGCTAGCTGTCAGCTGATTCCACCCGGCATCATTTATCCAGCGGAGGAGCGAGAGGCCGACGCTGGATTGTTGCTTCACCCATGTAAGCCCTCCGGCTACTCTAGACCTAAGCTACGACTTTCTCAGTTTAGCTCTCAGCACTAGTGCGCCTCAGCCTGCTTGTCCCTCTCTTCCGGACCCCGCTAACCACCGTTTCCAATTCCCCCCTCAGGCAACCCGCGGACAGGAAACAGCCACCTCAGGACCCCGCCGCTCTCTCACGCTCTCTGATCCACCGCTCCGGAATCCTCAGCCCAGCCCTCCACCTTGTGTTCTTTAAATAAACCGGCTAAACCTGCTCTCTTGCATCTGGGTCAGTTCTGTGCTCAGGGACCATGACAGTACCTTCATACACCGATCATGGCAAGGTCCTTGGTTTGCAGCTGGTAGGTTACACGAGCCTGGACAAAAGGGAGGACTGTGTTAGGTTAGGTTTGGCACTGACAGACCAGAGAGGTATACAGTGAAGCAGTTCAACAGAGACGAGCTTTATTTGTGTAACAAATCCTTGAACAACGGCTTGTGATGACGAGTATCACGATGATGGCTACAAAAGGCTTTGTGCTTCAGAATCTGTACACACTCCTATAAGAGGGCGTGGCTCTTTTTCTGCACAAAACGCCTCCACCAATCAGAGATATTATCTGAGGAGCAGGTGATAGAGCTCATAAAGAATATAAAATTTATAACAAGAATATACAACATTGTTGCTGCAAATAAAACCAGTGCAGTGCTGTAGAAAACTGTTAATCGTGGGCGTTAATAAGTATTTATTTTACTGGTGAATTATTGGTTATCAAGGGCGCACGGAGCTCAGTGCTGCAGTTTCTAACTTGACAGCTGCACATTAGAGCTCTGAAACTCAAAATGGAATAGATTTAAACACCACAGGTTACTTGGTGCATTAATTTATGCCCTTCTCCCAAAGACTAATTAAGGAGACATGGAAATAATAGCAGTTTATCACCTTGTCAGAGCAAAAATCAAATCCATCTGTTTTCTTCCACTTATCCAACTCAGGGTCACGAGGGTCCAGTCTTCATGGGGCTAAAGGCGGGGTGGACCCTGAACAGATCACCAGTCCAAAGCAGGGCCAAGACAGAAAGACAGATGCATCTACGGTCGATTTAGAATCGCCAATTAACCCAACGCCTGTGCATGTCTTTGGACTGTGGAGGGAAAGTCCACACAGAAGGGCCCAAGCTGGCTGCTGGTAGAGTCACACCAGGACCCTCTTTGCTGTGAGGTGACAGTGCTAACCACTTTACCACTGTGCCACCCCAAGCAGATATTGTCAGTGATAAATAGCCTACAAATGTATTCTCTGTGCACTGCTAGCTGCATCATTGTATCAGAGACTTGGGACCACAGACAGACTTTACCATTTGCACAGGTACTCTAGTTTGAATTCTTGTGCATAGCTCAGAGTTAGCTTAAGAAAAGAAAAGGAGTTGAAAGAGCAGCACAATTGAAAAGAACTTAAAAAATGAAACACTATATAAACAGACTGTAAAAGTATAAAAAACAGGCTATGATAAGCACGCAGCTTCGACTGCTCCCCTGTATTTTCCCCATAGTGGTCACCCCAATGGATTAATCTGCGTTGGTAATTCGGCAGAGGTTTTACACCAGATGCCCTTCCTGACGCAACCCTCAGGAGAAGGGCTTGTGTCCCCACCTGGAATCGAACCAGAGACCTTTCACTTGTACGGGGCACCAGGGGGCCTACAACAGGCATGAAAATAGACGATAAAAGCGTACACTTTTAAATTATTCCACAAAAGTTCACTTGTGTAAAAACATATTTTAGGATCTCAACAGAGGGAACTAAGTAGTCATATTTGTACAACAGAGAATTACAGGGAGGTAGAGATAGTGCGGTTTCAATGACCCCAGACCGTGGTGTATCCCGGACACGAACTGGGTGGACACTGAGCACAGAAATGCACACATTTTCTGCATTACCAGCTGAATACATGCAAAATCCCATTAATACAGAATACACACAGTTTGTGCTGCTGCAACTTCACAGCTGGGCGTTGTTTAGTAGGAAATGACTGAATATGTTGCATATGTAAAATGTATTCCTGCGGCAGAGGCTCGATATAGCTCTTAAAAGTAGACTGTAAATAACATAATCAATGAAAACATGTTGCTTCCAGATCAATTTAAACCAAACCTTTGAACACAACCTGCTCCAGCATAAGCTACTCCAGTCATATAGGCTAAGTTCACACTGCAAGCAAAAGTGTCCCATACCTGATTTTTTTTTTTGCCCAGATGTGACCCATATTAGTGTTTTTATGACAGTCTGAACAGCACAAATCTGACTTTTTCAAATTGGATTTGGGCCATTTTTATATGTGGTCCGAAATCAGAAACATACTTTTCAAAGCGACCTCGGTCTGAACTGGCATGTCACATTTCATCCAACTTTTACATCACTGAAGTGAGACAGACATCATAATTCTGGGGCGGTGGCAGCTCAGTCTGTTGGTGGACCTGGTTGGGAACCAGAGGGCTGCTGAGGGCCACTGGCTTAAAACTCACCCGTGGAAGCTGGACACCATATTCTGACCCACCTTGGTGTCATGGTGGTGGTGTGCCATGGTGTGGCGTGGACCCAATATGCAGTACCGCTGAGGCAGGAGGATGAACTCAAAAAAGGGCTTTATTAGCCAGTACACCAAAATAACAAAGTCCAAGGTTTTCCTGGAGGTGTGGGAACCTCCAGGCAGAATCCGAGTATAGCCCAGGTGGAAGCTGGGGAGAGAACACGGGGGAAGACACATCCAAGGAAACAATCAGTGACGAACCAGTATGACACGACAAGGGGAAGCCGGGGAGACAGAACTTAAATAGACAGCGAACAACCAATGAGAGGGCGACAGGTGGAAAGGGGACACAGCTGACACAAATCAGGAAGGGGAGTGCAGCAGGGACCAGACAGACACCAAAATAAGGAACAGACCTGAAGCAGACAAGGACGGAGACTCTAGGGAAGGAAAAGGCAGGGAACCAGGGAAAGAAGGAGAGGTGAGGAACTCCAAAAAGGAGGCAAAAAAGGGGAACCATGACACTTGGACTCATATATATGGACGTGCACTGGAGACTGGAGAAGCGTTAGCTCACCGCCACCCCCAAGCACCGGTAAAGAAGGAACCAAACCCCCAATGGGTCGCCTTCTCTCTCGCCTGTCCACCACCGGATCTGTTTGTGCATGTATCATGTTAAGCGTGATGAGACTGGAAATTTGGAATTTCCCATTGGGGATTATTGAAAAGTATATTGTTTGGTTTTGTTTTAATTCTGCGGAGAAAGCCAGATGCCGCAAGATCAAACGTAAACAATGGATTAAACAAGCACGGCAGACAGCGTTGATGGAGCTAGTCGGCGGAAAGAAAGTGACGTGTAGCGTTCATATTTACTTCTGTAAACACAGCGTGCTGCGTGTGACGTCACGCCGTCTCTTGCGCGTCACTACAGGGCTGTAGACTGACATACTGGAGTCTGACGGCGGCCGCATTTAAATTATAATGTGGACAACGACGCAAAATAATTGAACCTGCACTGTGAACCATAGCCAGCTTCAAAGAAAGCAGCCTTCATGACAGTGAAATCTCTCGACTTTAACCTCAACATAGCTCACTAACCAGCTGTCAGCTGTGACATAATAGCATGAAGTGACATCCTCCAGCAGACAGTATGGGAAACCCTGAAGGATATGTGTTGGCCCTTGCACCGCCTTCAGATTAACTGGTAATAGATTAGAACTGTACGAACGTAATTTCTGGCACATTTCAGATGTAGTTTCAGTTTTTTCTGTTCAGTTCATTCGAGCTTTCCCAAAGTTTTGCACATATTCTGCTGCATTTGTACATCTTGACAAATTACCATTTTCCATTAATGGCTCAGAGCTAAAAGGACACACTTCAAAAGCCTTGATAAACTGTAAGCTCTGACAGTGTCAGAGCTTATATGAACTACTTTTCTGGGACAGTGTCTCAAAGCTAAGCCACCCTCCTGCCCTCAACAAAAAATAACTTGGTATTCAGTTCCTTCTCTTTAACCTCTATCTATAAAGTCACATCTTCTGTCATTTCCTTCCTGCTCCAAACCCTCTGTTTTCATCACATTATTCCTGTTCTTTCTTTCTCTCTCGCTCTCATTTTTTTTTTCCCCAATTCCAGTTTTTTTTTGGACCGGTCATCATCAGTCTTTTTGACACTCAGCTCTGGTGAATATCCCACTCACACAGAGCTGCTGTTGCTTTGCTGAATGGCAAAAATTACTTCAGATGGGTAGCAAGGCGATTGCTGGTGGTTGAGGGGTTTAAAAGGCAAAAGGTGCATAGGGACTGGAAAAGGGGAGAGGGGTAGAGACAGTACATGCTGCTGAAGTAGTGAAAGAACAGTAGTAATAGCACAATGCAAGTAGCTAGATGCTTAAAGAGTGCTTGCAGTCCTCAATCATTTCAGGTTCATGCTTCTAAGCCACATTTTGTGTCTTTATGTTTACCTACTTGCCCAAACTCTTAAGTGAGTGTTACTGGTTTCCACATTTCTACTCTTAAAGGGACAGTTGAGCACTTTTCCTACTGCAGGTGTTGGAAGTTCATCCATAGCTACTGGTTTAGCATGAGTTGCCCTATATGGTTGGCATCAGCTGTGGTGATGTCTGTCTACCTTTAAAAATAATAAAGCTAAAAGCCCGTGTGAAGCTTAAAGCACCTAAAATGCACTTGAAAAACTAAGCAACAGTGTCTCTCTAGAAATCATGACCTGGTTACTCCAAAAAAATCCACAGCCTTGTTGTGAGGGGTTTTATTACAACTGTATCTATATACCAAACCAACCTTCACTGTGCAGAAGAAGCATTGATGCCAGAGTTACCCATTCCTCCTCCTTTTAAAAATGGTGGTGACAAGAGGCAAAATGTAGAAAACCAGCAGAGAAGAGGCACCAAACTATGGCTCTGGTTATCTATTGCAAAGCTGAATTAATGCGGGCAAATGACCCAGTGAGTAAGGTGTGTAGATGGCCGAACCAAGGAGGAACAAGTGTCTGCTTTCTTGGCAGCACCTCCATTTCTCCAGCGCCCACACCACAGCCACACTTGTGTTCAGTAGTAGAGTAATTCTGCTTTCTTCAGGCTTCTGCCGCTGCATACCAACACTTCCTCTCAGCCTGATTTGGTTTGTTGGATGGGCACAGCCCAGGACCAATATTATTTGCATCCATGTACACTAGTGATGTAACCAGAACCGGTACTTACAATACCTTTCAGTGCCTTTCGATACCAAAATTCTGAATGGATGACAGCATCGGTAGTACTGAACATAGCTTATGAACTGAGGTTCCAATACTTTTAAGGGGCTGATGGGGGCAGTATACGGCTACAAACATTCAAATCTGAAGAAGAAGAAAGAACACCCACAAACACAGGAAAAGCTACAAATGGCACAATAAAAACTACAAGTGGAAGCTAGTACAACTACCACAATAGCTCTGCTTAAATGAGAAATGCAGTTGAGAGTTGGGTATGGAAGTACTTTTTGCTTGAGGTGAATGACTAAGAAGTGATAATTGATTCACAAAAGGCAATATGTTTTTCAGGTGAAGAGAGGAAATACTTCCACCTAAAGGAGATTGAGACATGTGATTATTTTGTTTGAGCTAGCTGCCGTTGCGGTTAATTAGCTGTGTTTCATTGGTTAAAATGTTTGCAGTGGCTACAGCTGTATAAATGTTTAAGCTATTGTAATATAACTAAACGTTACACCTCATAGTAACTACACTGATATGTTGGTGTTCTTTTCAATAATTTTGAACCAGATAGAAGAAGTTCAAAAAAGCCATGAAAATGATTCCATTCATAGGAATCACTGTGTCATCTACAGAAGACTGTGGCATTACATTAATCATAGGACTGTGATCTGTTTAATACTGCGGTTACTTTTTCTTTAAAGAAAAGCCATTTTATAATGTTAATAAAGGAGTTTATGTTTAAGGACGATACATAAAGTGGCCCTGCAGTGTAGTGACTTACACATTTACCTTATAAGTGAAGAGTGGATGCTTTGATTCCAGGAGAGAACACAAGCCCTTCTCAAGGAAAGCCATATGGCATAAAAATTACAGGGCGGATTAATCCACTGTGGTGACCCCTTGGGGGGTAGCTGAAGGTGTACATGGGTGGTCTTTTGTCCTTCAAGCTCAGGTCCTCTACCAGAGGCCTGGGAGCTTGAGGATTCTGCACAGTATCTTAGCTGTTCCTAGGACCCTTCTGGACAGAGATCTCAGATGTTGTTCCTTGGGTCTGCTGGAGCCCAGAGTTTTCCGATTACCGAGGGGACCACTGTTGCCTCCACCTTCCACAACTTTTCTAGTTCTTCTCTCAGCCCTTGGTATTTCTCATGGTTCTCATGTTTATATATATGTATGAAAGTTGGGCTGGCTGAAGATAGGAGAGGATATCAGTATCAGTATCAGAATGCTGTATTAATCATAGGGATAAATTATTCATACTGCATTGCTTTGTACAGTCTCTAAAGAGAGCTGACATTCGAGAGTCCAGTAAAATTTGGTTTTTTTGCATTTCATGTAATTTAGTCATTTGGCAAGCCATGAAAAATTTGATCTAACTGTATGATAGCAGCATACCAGCCAGGGCTTGTTCCCTATATTGTATTTTTTATTTGGTGGTTTGAGGTAAAAACTTTCATGGTGGAGTTGAACTTGAATTCTTATGTTAATGTGGGGTATTGACAATGTAAATCAAGTTCGACATAGTCAGCTATTCATCTGACTAGTGCCAATTAACAAGGAAAAGAGAAACATTTAGGCAATCTCCTACAAAAATGTACCTTCGGCTGCTTCCTTGTATTCTCCGCAAGGGGTCGCCACAGCTGATTAATCAGCATTGGTAATATGACAGAGTTTTTATACCGGATGCCCTTCCTGACACAACCCTCCATGGTGAGAGGGGCTTGTGTCCCCACCTGGAATCGAACCAGGGAACTTCCGCTTGTAAGGCGAGTGTGTAAACCACTGCAATCCCCTACAAAGCACTTTAATCTCTCTGAGGAGTAATTACTATCACCACCTAAACCCTAAAAACAATATGGGTTTAAAATATATATAATTTTTTTTTTTTGGTACTTTGTTCTTTCTGTGAAAATCAAAATTAAATAAAAAGTTTATAAAAACACAATAACAATCGGTCATACATGTACTCATAGCTTGTCTTTACATATACAGGAGGGGGAGAGGAAAAGAAAAAAAAGAGGGAAAAAAAAGGTACATCACTGGTTTGCATACTGGGTCCATTTTTCCCAATTTTTTGTAAATTGGTCATACCTAAAATTCAAAGAGGAAGTGATTCTCTCCATGTCCTGAATACTACTCACTATTTCAACCCAATCGTTCTTAGAAGGAGGATCACTTTTCAACCACTTAGGGGTTAATGTATATAATTTTTGATGTCATTTTATTTCTAATAATTGTGAGAGCTTGGGAGAAACGTTTATAGAGAGCCAATGATTACATATTCTGATAACAGTTAGACTTAGTGTGTCTGTAATCAAAGATGATGACCCAGATCTCACAGGCTTAAAGGATTTCAATTACCCTGAAAATAAGTAGTGACAAGATGTATCTCTGGCTTCTGCATGAACACCATGATGCTGAGTAAATCAAACAGCAGGCAAGTCTATTATTGTGATAAATGTTACTCAAGGACCCAACTCTGTACCACCATACTGAGAGCTTGGTTTGCCATGCCTGTAATAAGTCAGACTAGTTCCTAGTGGGTGTTGGAGTTCACCAGGGCTGCCCTTTGTCACCAATTCTGTTCATAATTTTTATGAAAAGATTTTTTTGATGTGGTTCTGTTGGCTTCGTCGAACCATGACCTCCAGTTTGCACTGGGGCAGCTTACAGCTGAGCGTGAAGCAGCTGGAATGAGAATTAGCACCTCCAAAACTGAGGCCTTTTCTCAGCTAGAAAAGGGTTGGGAATGAGTCTCTGCCCAAAGTGGAGGAGTTCAAGCATCTCTGGTTCATGAGTGAGGGGAGAGTGGAGCAGGAGATTGACAGATGGATTGCTGTGGAGTGAAAGCAAAGCTGTCGATTTACTGGTCGAGCTACGTTCCTGCCCTCACTCATGGTCACGAGCTCTGGCTAGTGCCCGAAAGAATGAGATTCCAGATATACTAGTCAGAAATACAGTAAGTTTCCTCTGAGGGTATCTCGGCTCTCCCTTGGAGACAAGGTGAGGAGCTCGACCAGGTCCACATCAAAAGAAGCCAGTTGAGGTAGTTTGGGCATCTGACCAGGATGCTCCCTGAGGGCCTCCTTGGGGAGATGTTTCAGACATGTCCCCAAGGAGGCCCTCAGGGAGCATCCTTGGGGAGATGTTTCAGACATGTCCCACCAGGCACAGCCCCTGGAGAAACTGTATCTCTCTGCTGGCTTGGGAACACTTTAGTGTCCCCTGAAAGAGCTGGAGCAAGATAAGCAGTAGAAAATGTCTGGGGAAGAGACCATAACCTGTCCATCATCAATACTGTGATTTAAAAGGTGTTCGAACAAGTGTTTGGCATCAACTACCAATTATCCAAGAGGTGTTGAAGACCCTCAAGGTAGATTTGCTAGTTTTCCTTGCGGTACAAAAGAGCAGAGACAGATAGAAAGAATGGTGTGTACATGACAAAGGATGTGTGGAGGAATGTGGATGCTCACAGAAAGTCATTAACGGGCTGTAATGTTAAAGTGACCCCTGCAATCAATTGATTGTAAATGGTCATGTTCCTCATGATTGCGTTCCCCTCCTCCCTGTTATTGTCGTCAGTTCATTTAAGTGAAACGAACACTGGATTGGATTGACTGTGGAATATGACCCTCATAGTGATGCACGAGCAGTCAGGTTTTAAAGACTGGCTCATTAATATTCATAAGATTAAGACAGGAGCCTGTGTCCGTGAAATTGACGGAAAATGAATAAATAAAGCAGTGACAATAATATAACGCATGCTAAGAATAAGAATACTCAAAGTCAAAGTAAAGTCCTAAGGAGTAGAGGCTTCCTGGAATATTGCCATCGCTGGATGATTACTGAGGAACCTGCTTCCAGTCTTTATGGTGTATTTGCGCTTGCCACTTTATTAGGTATACCAGTTTAGCTGTTCGTGTACACATGTCTAATCAGCCAATCACATGTATTTGAGGCATGTAGACATGATTGAGAGAAGCTGCTGAAGTCCAAACACAGCATCAGAATGGGGAAGAAAGGTAATTTTAAGGACTTTGTTATGTGGCATGGATTTGAATTTATTATTATTATTATTATTATTATTATTATTATTATTATTATTATTATTATTATTATTATTTCACAGGCTGCTGATCTACTGGGATTGTTCCTGCTCAATCATCTCTAAAGTTTACAGAGTGAGAAAATAGCCAATGAGCAGTGGTTCTCTTCGAAGTCAGAGAAGAAAAGCCAGACTGCTTTGAGCTGATGAGAAGGCGGCAATAACTAAAATAACCACTCGTTACAGCCAAGGTATGCAGAAACACATCTCTGAACGCACAACACGGCAAACCTCGAACCAGATAGGCTACAGCAGCAGAAGCCACTCCTGTCAAGCCAAAAACAGGAAACTGAGGCTTCAGTTTGGATAAACTCACCAAGAATTGGTCAATAGAAGATTGCTAAAAAGTTGCCTGGTCTGATGAGGCTCTTTTTTTCTGCTGCAACATTTGGACGGCAGTGTCAGAAACTGGTTTTAACAACATGTTAGCATGGAGCCATCCTGCCTTGTGCCAGTGGTTCAGGCTGCTGGTAGTGGTGTGAGGGTGTGGGGAATATGTCCCTGGCACACTTAGGGCACCTTGCTATTGGTTGAGCATCATTTAAGCACCACAGCCAACCTGAGTGTTGTTGCTGACCATGTCCATCCCTTCATGACCACAGTGTACCCATCTTCTGATAGCTGCTTCCAGCAGGACAGCATGTCATGTATCAAAACGCAAATCATCCAAATCATCGTTGGCTTACGGTCATACCACTTTGAGAGCAAACTAAGCAGGTTTGGACCTGCTTAATACATGGCCTGAGCGTGCCTAGGAAATCCTGGTCCAAAATCGGTATTTATAACCAAAATTATAAATGACAAAAAAGTAATAAAAATGCATTTATTGTATTCACATATTTCATTTGCATTTATCTCATTTTCTCCCATGTGAAATTAACAGCTGTTTAATTTTACTATATCAAAACCCCACAGTGGGAACCCACTGATGCAAAAATCAGTGTGCCTTTTATTGCTGAGATTTTTTAAACCCTTTATTTTGAGTAACAGACTCAACCTTTGTTGCCATCTAGGATATCAGTGTTGCACAAATTTCTCAAGAGATGCTCCGCCAGACTTCAGAAATGATCTCTGCTGCAGGGGGTGCGTTGCTCTACCCTTCTCTTTTAAAACTCCCCCAGTGGTGTTCTGTTGGATTCAGTTCAGGCACTGTGTTAGGTTCTTCAGGTCATGGTTTCGAGTTTTTCTTCTTTAGAAACTCGTGTGATTTTGGCAGTGTGCTTTGGAGCGTTGTCATTCTGGAATGTTCCTCTACTCCCAGGCTTCTGGAGACCCGGAGTCATCTCATCTGCCAGTATTTTGGTACATCTATAAATGTCATCTCTCCGAAAGCTTTCACACTAAACCTCTCATGTTAGTTCTTGCAGTTTTATGCCAACTTTTTGATTTTTCACCCTTCTTGGGTGACAGTCTTTAAAAATCTTATCACACTTACATTAACAACTGCTGTTCAGAGTCTGGAACGCTTACCTTTCTGCTTTTAACAGCTTTGTGCTAGCCCATGGTGTAATGAAAGAGGGTGCCACTGTGGTTTTGATTAGTGATACTCACTCTATACTTCCTAATTACTGCTGCAATTGTGTTTCCATTGATTTCTACTTGACCATCTATCTTGCTGTATCCCTTTTTTTTACCTTAAAGAAGGCAAACTTCAGGCAGTAAGGCTTACTGGAAACCACAGGTGGACTTAGATTTGCTTCAGCAGGCACAGGTTTTCACAAAAATATCAGTAATCACGGATTTCTACCTCAGGGCTTCTATTTAATATTTTCTTTCATAAGTGTCCGGGGAGTAGTCTATAAGTCAACTCAGGAATATTGCATTTAATGAAGGGATTGTATATTTTTGAATCGCCTGACATTTAAGACATATTGCACATCTGTTCACTGTCTTCTGCAGTAAACTTAAAAAACAAGGCAAATCAAAATATTTCATAACTTACATAAGTCACAATTATAGATTTGCACACTTTAGGCAACCCACCAATCACTAGATGTCCATGGATGTTGTTTTTTGGACTAAATCTGGTCAGTCTATTGCCGCCTTTTAAATATGTCCCCTTTATGTCTAAATTTGGTTAAAAAGTGAAGAGCTGTCTTTTCACGGCATCGGAAAGACATTCAAGAAAAAATAATTTGTTTTAAAAGTGACTGTTTAATTAATGTATAAATCACTGTGTAAAAATATTAACCCTCCTTTTATGTCTTTAGAGTTTGCTTCCAAGGAGCCATATTTTCTTATAATTTTTAAAAAATGCTCTGGAGCAATAGTTCTCTTGGCTTTCTGAAGCTCTTCTAAAATTTGGCTTTGAGGAAGCCATGCTTAAGGAAGAGGAAGACGGGAGAAAAGGCTGACGTATGGGAAATTACACAAGAACGGGCCTGAAAAACAGAGCCAAGGATGGAGTGATGAATCCATATTTGAAATGTCTGGTTGACATTTGTCAGCCCATGACTGTGGGTATGTACAGAGGTCAGGAGAGAGGTGCGGCACCCAGCATCTATAGCCACTGGAGGCTCTGTCACAGTAGGGAAAATTGGCAAAATTGATGGAATTATGAATGCAGGAAAGTATCTTCAGTGCTAATTGGCTTCGTTTTTCAACATGACAATGATCCCAAACACACTGCCAATGCAATAAAAGACTACCTGGATAAAAAAAAAAAACACTCAGTGGAACACTGTCAATCATTGATTGCCTGCCCAAGAGCCCAGACCTCAACATTACTGAAGCAGTGTGAAATAATCCTGACAGAGAATGGAGCAAAGGCAGCCAACAGATGAGCTTTGGGATGCCCTTCAAGAAGCTTGAAGAATTATTCCTGAAGACTACTCAATGAAGTTATAAGAATGCTCGCCTAAGAGCGTACAGGCTGCATTGAAGAATAAAGGTGGTCATACCATATACTGACTTTCAAGCTTATTAGAATTGTACAAAGTCTTATCTCGTGTTGTCGTCTACCACTGTTTAGGGGTCCAGGTTGCAGAGGTAGCAGTTCAAGCAGAGAAGCCCACTTTCCTCTCTCCAGCCACCTCCTCCAGCTCTTCAGGGGGACACCAAGGCGTTCCCAGGCCAGCTGGGAGACGTAGTCTCTCCAGCATGTCCTGGGTCCTCCCCAGGGTCACTACCTAGCAGAATGTGTCCAAAATGCCTCAAGTGAGAGGTGTCCTGATCAGATGCCCAAACCATCTCAACTGGCTCCTTTCGATGTGGAGGAGCAGCAGCTCTACTCTGAGCCTCTCCTGTGGGTTCACCACTTGCAGAAGGGACCATGGTGGTCCGGTGCAATGTGGATTAGGTGGCAGTCCCAGGTGGAGACCTTGGTGGTCCAATCCTCGGCTGGCTAAACTGGCTCTTGGCACATTGAACGTCACCTCTCCATACTAACTCTGTTTTTGCAAAATATAAAGAAAAGAGGGGTGGCTCACTACTGTTGCAAAGTACTCTACATCGCACGTTGCCTTTGTTGAACTACTTCTTCTTCTTCTTCTTCTTTCGGCTGCTCCCGTTAGAGGTCGCCACAGTGGATCATCTGCCTCCATCTCAGCCTATCCCTTGCATCCTCTTCCCTCACACCAACCCTCTGCATGTCCTCCTTCACTACATCCATCAACCTTCTCTGTGGTCTTCCTCTTCTCCTCCTGCCTGGCAGCTCCATCTTCAACATCCCTTGTCCAATATATCCACTATCCCTCCTCTGAACATGTCCAAACCATCTCAGCCTTGCCTCTCTGACTTTGTCTCCAAGCCATCTCAGCCTGAGCTGTCCCTCTGATGGACTCATTTCTAATCCTGTCCATCCTGGTCACTCCCAGGGAAAATCTCAACATCTTCAATTCTGCCACCTCCAGCTCCACCTCCTGTCTTTTTGTCAGTGCCA
>VUQH01058132.1:0-11552 GCA_015106775.1 Etroplus canarensis
TGGCTGGACGGCCAGGTCTAGGAAGAGTTCTGGTCGTCCCAAACTTCTTCCATTTGAGGATTATGGAGGCCACTGTGCTCTTAGGAACCTTGAGTGCTGCAGAAATTCTTTTGTAACCTTGGCCAGATCTGTGCCTTGCCACAATTCTGTCTCTGAGCTCCTTGGGCAGTTCCTTCCACCTCATGATTCTCATTTGCTCTGACATGCACTGTGAGCTGTAAGGTCTTATATAGACAGGTGTGTGCCTTTCCTAATCAAGTCCAATCAGTTTAATTAAACACAGCTGGACTCCAATGAAGGAGCAGAACCATCTCAAGGAGGATCAGAAGAAATGGACAGAATGTGAGTTAAATATGAGTGTCACTGCAAAGGGTCTGAATACTTATGACCATGTGATAGTTCAGTTTTTCTTTTTTAATAAATTTGCAAAAATTTCTACATTTCTGGTTTTTTCTGTCAAGATGGGGTGCTGAGTGTACATTAATGAGAAATAAAATGAACTTTTTTGATTTTGGCAAATGGCTGCAATGACAAAAAGTAAAAAATTCAAAGGGGTCCGAATACTTTCCGTACCCACTGTATATTGAAACAACAAGACAAAACAATTTCAAGTGCGCTCGTGCTCATGAGTAGTGCTATTTGCATACTGAATAAAATAAAAAGATCCCCACGACTGGTATGGTTCACTAACCATGGGCTTCTTAAGGCAGCACACATGAATATTAAAATCCCCCAGAATAAATATATTCGATCATACGGTACTGCTACTGAAGACAAGGGGTCAGAAAAGTCCAAGTTAAAGTCTTTTATTTTTATTTTGGTGGCCAGTAGATAAGAATGCAGAGCAGTGGATCCCTAGATTCAATCTTAAAAGTAAGTGATTCGAACCTCGGCTAGAGTTCAGTAGAAAGGAAAGAACATTTAAAACCTTTTTAAAAATGACATCATGTCCAACCTTGTCAGGTAGGCCACAGTAAATTTTTAAAAAATTTGCAGATAGAAAAAATTGATTTCAAATGATGGCTTTATTTGTGACTGACCTTATGTTTGCCAAAGCATTTTCACTGTTGGAAACAATTTACTGGATACACAGGATGCATATTGTAGAGTCTGCAGGTTGTGGTATTCAACACAAGATCAATCACAAGTTACAGTCTGCATTCATGAAGGTGTAAAGCACAATACAGAGCAGAGTTATTTTCTCATATTTATTGACTCTCAGGGCTCCTAAAGCTGGCTGGAGCCTGTCCCAACTATCTTGAGGTGAGAGATGGGGTACATTCTTGACAGGTCACCAGTCTAAAGGGATCTCCCGAAGTCTCCCACCTTCATTCGCCCCAAAGCAATTCAGCTCTTGACTGCCTCACCCGAGGGCCGATGAACGGACGTCAGGGTTCAGATATGTGGTCCCGTCTGTCAACCGCCCGTTTACAGTGCAACAGTTTCACCCAAGTGGTGCTCTGCGTGCCTCTGGGAACTAAACTCTCCTTCTCCTCCGGACGGAGCACGGTGGTTTCAACATCTCCCCCCCAGCAGATGATCTCTGTCTTCTGGGTTGGGGCCAGAATGGGATGAACCACCCAAGGTTTTTTCAAAGCCCTTTTAAAAACCTCATCTCTGTTTGGGCCAATTAAATAGGCCCACTGATGATAAGTGGCACACCTGGCTGAATGGTGCTAAAAGGAGCATTTATTTAGTTGAGGCATATCATTTGTATTGTTCCTTTTAATTACTCACCTGTATGCAAGAAGAAAAAGTTTGACTAAGGATGTTGCTCATTAATTTAATGAAGAAAAAATGTAATATACTTGTAAAAACTGGTTACATGTTTAAGTTCTTAACTTGTATAACTGAAGTTCATAATAATTTAGCAAATGTTATGTTGAGAGCAGAAATAAAGAATACATAAAGGTTTTAGACTGTACTGGACTACCAGAGTTCCTGAACCATTTTCAACCACAGTAAATAAATACATAAATCCCCTTCTCTGTTTTTCATAAATCACACCCTAGTTAGGTTTGTGTTTAAAAGTCATCCTGGAAGTTTTTTAATGCACTGTTGGACGTCTGAGCTGCTCATGTATTCTTGCATCATTATCACCGCCACTAATTCCCATCCATTTACCAAACAAGGCAAATAAACCGATTAAGATTTTGATTGTGGTTTCCGATTAATGGCAGCATTCCCTGCTCCCTGTCATCCCGCGCCTCCCAGTGTTTTCCAAACTGGTGAGAGCAGATGTTGACCTTTGGCTGCTTTGTGCAGGAGGGTGGGAAATGATGTGTTATTAGGCCACTCCATCAGTTCACAGCTTGCATGTGGATATTGGATGTAAATATTTCATGACCGTAAATCATATCTGCCCACTCTGTAGGAATTATTTCCCAAAGCTGATTTAATCATGCATATTTGCACTTTGGGGGCTAATTTGTGTTGTATGAAGGGGGCCAGGATTTCTTAAATTTATGTTTCCAGATTTTGATTGGAAATGGTCAGAAAAATTAATCAACAGCCAAAGGGTTAATTTTCCCTATAGCCAGTTTGGCAACTAGGAAAGCGGGCCACAAGGGCCTCAGCTGCTGACCGCCACCCGATCCACACTGCACCAGACCCCTACGGTCGCTCTTGTGGGTGCTGGGCCCATGTAGCTGTTTCAGGCTGGACCCATGGGCTAAGGCCTGCCCTCCAGGCACTCTCCCTTAAGCACTCCTCCTTAGGTCTGACGCCAGGGTGTTGCCATGGTAACCATATCCCTAGCAGATTAATCTTGTCCTTTGTTGTATTTTCCATCACAGGGGTTTTCTGAATTGCTCTTAGTCTGGCCCCTCACTCAAGGTCAATTTGCTGTGGGAGACCCTACCAGGGGTAAATTGCCCCTAACAACATATTGCCTGGGACAACTAGGGCACACAAACACCTCCACCATGATAAGGCTGTGTCTTCTGGCCACTTCCTGAGTCCAGTGTGAAGTAATAGGATGCCACTATTGGAACAAATCAGCTGGAAGAAATTTCTTCCCTCCTAGATATTCCACAATCCCTTGTAAGTGCTGTTATTACAGTGGGGAAGCATTTCGAAATCACAGCAATTCAGCCACGACATGGTATACCACATGAAGCTGTAGCGCAGGGGTCACCGAATGCCGAGTCACATAGTGCATAAAAGTGGCCAACACCCTGCTGAGAAGGTCCAAAGCTCTTCCTGACATTAACACCAGCACCCAAACTGTGTGCAAGGAGCTTCACTGCAAGGCTGACATCACCAAGCACAATGCCAAGCATTGTATGGAGTTGTGCAAAACGTGCCACCACTAGATTTCGGAGTAGTTGAAATGTGTTCTTTGGAATGAAAAGTCATGTTTCTCCATCTGGTAGCAGAGAAAACTCTGGGCTTGGTGAAAGCCAGGATGTTACCTGCCTGACAGCATTATGCCAACTGGTTCGAGCAGTGATAATGCTACAGGTTGTATTTCTTGATCTAGCCTGAGCCCCTTGGTTCCAGTGAAGGTAAATCTTAACGCTTCAGCTGTCCAAGAGGTTTCTGAAAATTCTACGCCTCCAAGTTTGAGAGAAGAGTTTGGGAAAGGCCCTTGCATGACTGTGCTGTGGTGCACAAAGAGAGGTCCATGAAGGTATGGTTGGATGAGTCTGGTGTGGAAGAACCTGCGTGGCCCATCCAACACCTTTGGGATGAACTAGAATGGAGATTGTAATCCAGGCCTGCTTAACAGCAGTATCTGACACTGTTGTGGATGAATGGGTAAAAATTCCCACAGACACACTCCAAAATCCTGTAGAAAGCTTTCCTAGGAGAGTAGAAGCTATTATAGCAGCAAAGGGGGACCAGCTCCATATTAACTTATATGGATTTAGAATGTGATGTCATTAAAGCTCCTGTAGGTTTAAAGTTTAGGTGGGTTAATACTTTTGTCAGTGTAGTATATGCTGGTAAAATGGTCACCAATTTACCATGAAATAGCTAAATTACTTCACATGTTGGCTTCCTGTCAGTAGTTCTCTGACAGCTGTTACAGTGCCTCTTGAGGATTTTCTGCACAGGGCAAATATTTTGCTGTTATTTCTGGGCAACTTGATAAACAAAATGTATTTTATGCATGAGTGAAAGACTGTAAAATGGCTAAGACATATTTATATTACAATCCTGGGGATTTTCCCTTTGGAGGAAGGCCAAAACTAGTCTGGGGGTGCCTACATTTTCTCTAGAAAGGAAACCCCTGCTATCACCTTGAACCAGCTTGGCTAATGATGGTTTTTTTTTGTTTTGTTTTTTTTACTGTGATTTCTCCCATTTCTGCTTGTTTACAAGCTGCTTCTTTGGTACGTTATGGCCCATTGGTTTGTTTCTTGTTTTTCCACTCTTGACGTTGCCATGCCATGTTTTACAGCAAACCCTGAGGCCTCACTTCTGATCAGAAGACTGCAGCGATTAATGGGATTAGTGTGTAATTGATTGTTGTGTGTCCAGGACGCTGTGAGTGTTGATTTCGCCTGCGATTCACTTATGCGGCATAATCATGGCTGATGGATCACTAATGTTAAATGTCTGATGTGCTGCTGTACCCCAGGAGAGACGCCACAGCCCGTAGGTGTGTTTTCACCAAGGCTTAGAGGGTGCTCACAGCTGGCCAGCTCCCTCTCTTATCCTTACTTTTTCCTCAGGGACAACAGGGCTGTGGAGGAGGGTGAACAAAACAAAAAGCCCCTCCTCTCCTTCTTCCTCTAGAGGTACAGCAGTTGCTGTGTGGATTTTTCTGACCCAAAAGGATTTGAGGAGAGAGCCGCTGGTAGAATTGAGCTCCCTTGGGATTACCCTAGCTTGAGTATTTGGCTTGGCTTGAGACAGAACCCTGGAGAGCTTTTGGGTTTTGTGTGTGTGTTGTATTTGTGCTGGGGAGGGCAAGAAGGGTTCTGTACATCTGCCACATCCTCCCAGGGGACAGGGCCAGGAAGGTTAGCCTAGTTTTCACCTCCACTGGGACACTGCATGAGTCAGGAAGGTGAGTTTATTCTCACTGACTGGGAGTGGAGAGGATGTACCGCATAACATTCGCATTCAGAAGCACTACACTTCTCTAGAGGTTGATTTTTAGCGTTTTTCCCACTGGGGTTCCATACGTGTTCGCCTAATTAATTACAGCCACAAACAGTTTTTTACTGCAGAGCTTGTTGGTTCATGTAAATTTCAACAACTGTAGCCCATCTCTTTTCCCTCATCTTTATGGAGCTTTGTAGTGAGTTTTAGCACCCTGCCAGGCATCTTCACAATTCTCGAAGCATTTATGCATTTATTTATTGGCTGGCAAACAACTGTCTTCAGTGATAAAAAAAAAAAATTAAAATTAAAAGCAAACAGCAGAAAGACAAATTTGAAGACTAGCTACCTCCTTAAGAGCCAGACAAATGTATTAATCTCAGCTGGTGGAGATCAAACAGGAGATAAAAAGTATAATGGATTAAAGCCTCAAATAGCTTTCTGTTAGATGTAATGAAGCAGAAGTATAAAGTCTCTAAACTGAAACGTTAATGACGTAGCTAATCTGGCTCACAGTCCAGCACAATTCACATGTTACTGTAATGTGTGAAGTACAGAATGAAAATGTTAAGTTTTCTCATCACTGGTTGACTATATTGCACAAACTGAAATGTTTGGCTGCTCCCTTGTATTCTCCACAAGAGGTTGCCACAGCAGATTATCTGCATTGTTAATTTGGCAAAGGTTTTACGCTGGATGCCCTTCATGACTATATGGTCAGAAGTAACCATCGCCATAAAAAGCATGAGAATATATGAATACTTTAGCATTTCATAGCATTGGTCATATTGCTAATGTTAGCAGAATAGTGATACTAAAGTCCCAATCAAATTTTCCTAATGTGGGGGTTAACCAAAATGATCACTCAATCCATAATCATATCTAGAAAGATCAAGATCATATGCACTCACTGGCCACTTCATCAGATTCAGTTGCTAGTATTGGGTTGGACCCCTTTAGCCTCAAGAAATCTTAATTCTTCATGGCAGAGATTCAACAAGGTGCAAGGTTGAACTCTGTTCAAGAAACCAGTCTGAGATTATCTGAGCTTTCTTTCTTAGGATGTCATTGCGGGTTCATTTCATGCTTCGTTGGTTCAAAATGTTTTGAAGCGTTTTATTGGTTCAGAGTGTTTTGGTGCGTTTCATCGGTTTAGTGTGTTTCTTTGGTTTAACAGCTGTGGGCAATTTGGCGCTAAACGAGGTATATAAGGTGCATTAATATTCTTCAACAATATTGGGTTGTGAGGAGAGAGAGGTTTGGATATTGTTGGTGATTTTTGGTAGTTTTGATGGATCCAGAGGTTTTAGATGTTGAGTGCTGCTGAAAGTTCAGTTGTTTTATTCAGTCATGCTTTGCCTTTCTTTCTGTCTCAGAGGTATTTCAGAGAGAAGCATTTGGCAAGACCAGAGGACCCGCTGAAATACTGGGCAGCATCAAGATGTTATATTATATATAAAATATTTTCTAAAGCTGGAGAGCTGGTGAGCCCGAGGAGGAGCAGACTGAAGCCTGCCACAGTACAAAAAATATTATTTCTGAATAAAAACCTGTGAAGAACAAAATGTCTTCTTGCTTCTGTGAATAAACATGCCTGATGGACCCCACAAGTCCCAAAATGACTGATAAACCATTATCTTTAAAGGTTTTCTTCAAAACACTAAAACAAGATGTTTGTGTGTTTATCCAAACACCAGAATCAGTCACAAAGCTGCAGCAGGAACGATCTCTGGTCTTACCGTATGTAGAGACTTTTAGTCCAGTTTTTAAATAAAGCTTTCTAAATGAACCTGAACCAACATTTTACCCTTCATATTCTGTCATTTAGTTATTCTTTACTTTAATCTGCAGTGTTTTTAGAGTGTGGGTAAGTGTGTCTGCATGTTAAGGTTTTTTTAAACAAATGTCTTACTTCTTTGAAAATTGGAACTAAGTGTCTTCTAACAACAAACATAATTCATTGAATGTGTACTGATGATGTAATCATTAATTAATACAGCATCAGCAGATTAAAATAACCACACAATTTTTTTCCGAACTTTTATTGCTGACATGGGATTGAAACAGTGTCAGTGCTTCAGTTGTGCTCTTGAGAGGTCGCTATGTTCTGTTGGCCACCAGATGTCCCTGTTCTTAGACTGAAGCTTCGAAGCTTTGAATCGCTTTCAGCACACTTAGAAAGAACGTCTCAAAGCTTCATGAAGCTTCACCTGCCCATCACTAGTTTATGCCAAATTCTGACCCCACCATCTACTGTAAACGTTGCAACAGAATTCAAGACTTGTCTAACTGGGGAGCCCCTGTGTGACTTGCAGCCTTAGTTTCCTGTTCTTAGCTGATAAGAGTTGCACCTGGTGTGGTCTACTGCTGTAGTCCATCTACTTCAATTTGTGACACCTTTTGTATTCAGATATTGTCTTCTGCGCACCTTGGTAGTAATGAGTGGTTATTTGAGTTACCATTGCCTTCCTTTCAGCTCAAACCTGGCATCAACAAGCCATTTTCTCCCAGAGAGCTGCCACTCCCTGAATATCCTCTGTTTTCTGACCATTCTCTATAAACCCTGGAGATGGTTGTGTAGGAAAATCCCAGTAGTTCAGTAATTATCTGAAACACTCAGATCAGCTCATCTGGTGCCAGCAACCCCGCCACATTCAAAGTCACTTAAACCACCTTTCTTCCCCATTCTGATGCTCAGTTTGAACTTCTACATCTCTACATGCATTGAGTTGCTGGCTCGTGATTGGCTGATTAGATATTTGTGTTAATGAGCAGTAGATCAGCTGTACCCACTGAAGTGGTTGATGAGTGTATACAACATAATGAAACACAACATAGAACAACAACCTAAAGAAACACTTCACTGGCATGAATCATAAGCAAAAGAACACTTAATGTTCAGCCGCCATATTGTAAGCCTGAATATAAAGTAAAGTGGTTTATTAACTGTTAGATGATGATCTGATGGCCTTCCTTTGTTTGTGAATATGAATGTGTCAGTTGTGCAGTCTTCTATCATGAAGATATTTTCTAAATCTTTCTTTTATAACCACCAGCGCAGAGCTGTTGTTGTATAATGCCTGTGAACTTTTTGTTTGCTTGTAATGAGATAATTTTCCTGTAAATAACAGTGTCTATGGTTGCTGTTTTTATGGTTTGTATCATTTATTCTGCAAATCTGGCTTTCTTATAAGCCAGTACGCAAATGCTAAATGTGTGCAGTCTATACTTCATGTATATTTTCTTGGATGATTATCCTTTCAGATACAAATATTGCAGTTTTGAGTATTCCACTTATTTTACTAAAAAATAATCAAATGAAAACATGCACAATCAATGCAGTATGTGTTAATCTATCAGTGTAGCGTTCGCAACTTGTTCCCTCATTCCACCAGGATTTAAACAGGTTGTTGCACTCTTTGAATGTAGATTTAAAAGCCTCTGACTGTGGAAGTAATCATAGATCAACCCCAGGGCAGTGAGAAACCACATAGAAAGCCGTTTTTATTAGGGTTGTCTTATTTTTCTACAAAGACAAAATAATATAAAGCCTATACAGAGAGTCTACAAAGGGTATTTTACAGTGACACAAACCCACTGTCCATCCGAAGTGGTTAATTTTGTTATCAGCACTGGGCCAGCATGGGGGACATTTAAATTATCCAATAAGTCTTCATCTGAGGGAGGATTGGGGTTTCAATTTGTCTCTACAGAAAAACTAATTGAATGAATGGCAGTGCGCATGGTGTCTTAGAAATGCTAAACAATCTTTTATGTGTTATAACTCACAAGTTTGTCACAATATAAAAAAGTTTTTGATAGAATTTATAGTTGGCACTTCTGTAAATGCCAGTCAGTGTATTAGAGTTTGAGTTTTAATTGTCAGTGGCAGTGCTCACTTCCTTCACAGGATTGAGACTGGGTGCATATGTAGAAGGTATTAAAATTTGCTACTGCTGAACAGTAAAATGCATGTAAGCAAAAGGTTAGGTCAGATCCCTAACAGAATTACTAATGAAAGCTGTTTTCTGTGTGAATGATTCATGTAAAAATCACTATACTGCAGGGAACTTGTGCTTATTGCACTTATAGAAATATCCTTGTTTCTGTGAACTTCAACAATTGACATGATAAGTGCAAAGCTGGCATGCCCACAGAGCTACTACAGCCAGACTGACAGAAAATATAAAGGCCTTAAATATCCTCTGAGTTACCTAGACAGTATAAAAGATGGATGTAGATTTTAAGTCTGAAAAGTGAAGTCATCTTGGCAGTGCTTTGACCTGCACTCTTTTTAAAGGCCTCTAGGTGGTGATACCTACTGCTTGTCCAGTTCTGGGTCACGGGGGGCACTAGCCAGCCAAGAGACATAAACTCTCCAGTGTGTCCTGGGTCTGACCTGGGACCTCCTCCCAGTTGAACATGCCTGGAATACTTCATCTAGGAGGCATCCTAGTCAGATGGCCTCACCGCCTCTACTCGCTCCTGTTGATGAGGAGTCATATCATCTTTGCTCTGAGTCCCTCCCGAATGACCGAGCACCTGACCCTATCGCTAAGGGAGAGCCCAGACACCCTTTAGAAGAAGCTCAGTTCCACCATTTGTATCTCATTTTTGGTCACTACCCAATACTCCTGGCCATACAGTAGGTGAGCTGGACATCATTGCTCAATGAAGCCAACAGAACCATATCATCTGCAAAAAAGCGAAGATGAGATCCTGAGACCGCCAAACCTGGCATGCTCTGCCCCTTGGCTGACATTCTTGGCCAGAAATTCTGCCCATGAACATTATGAACAGATGTGGTAACAAAGGGCAGCTGTGGTGCAGTTCAAAGGCCACTGAGAATGAGTCTAACTTATTGCTGGAACTGCAACCCAAGCTCTCACTGTAGTCACACAGGGACTGAATAACATGAAACAGGAGGAGAGTGAAGTCATCTTCTGACTGAAAGGTTGGTGGCTCGATCCCTGGCTGCTCCAGTCCACATTCCAAAGTGTACTTGGGCAAGACTCTGAACCCCAAATTGCTCTTGATACAGCCAGAGTGTGAATGCATGTGTTATCCTTAAATGTGCTTAAAAGGCATAGAATAAAGTGCTGTATGAATGGGTGAATGAGGCTTGTAGTAAGAAGCGCGTTGGGTGCTCAGTTACAGTAGGACGGTGCGATATAAAGGTATCTGTCCATTTAACAACAGACCCGATCAAAGTGGGTGATAACTGTGGTTGCAAAAGGCCTTCCAGTTTCATAGATGTCTATGGAGAAATGGCTCTCTGTCCTGACCTCTGTAAAAACTTGCCTGAGTAGTTTTTTTTTAGGCTCAGTCCCTCGTTTTGGGTCAAAATGAATAATAAATCTTTTTTATAGCTTTCAGTCATTCAAAGTGTCAGAAAGGAGGATTATGTAAGATATGCTCATCATAATTTGTGATTGACAAGTCTACCCTACCAGCTGACCCCAACCAGTTTTTAGTGTCTGAACCTAATTAGCAAAATGAGGGGGAAAAGGCCAAACACAAAAGTCCAATTGGCACAAGAATCACGGGCTCCTGGTTCATAAACGTGCAACAAATGCCATCACCATTCCCCCAACCTCCTAATGAGGAGCTTGTACGCCTCTAAAGTTGGGCCATTATCTCAAGACACCGATGCCAAAAGACATCATGGTGAGACATCTCACTAAATGGCATTATGTAACCCCCCACAATGAGACTACTGACAGGTATCAAACTTTTACTCAGGTAATGAAAGACTAACATGAGGGATTATTTTAAGCGACTCTCGGCAGGATTAGAGATGTATGAAAACAAAAATATTTTACTGTGTCAACATTCTGTGTAATTACTCCCCGAGAGGAATACGTGTGCTCTATTTTTGATGCAGAAATAAGAAAAAATTAATGCTTTTTTTTTTTTTCCCTTCCAGTAATTATTTGTAAACTCCTTCACACTTGTAGACGACTGACAGGGAAAATAAAGCGACTGTTACTATGATGCCCCTCAACACTTCCGAGCCAAGCCTGAATTTTTAGCAATTAGAACGAATGTCAACTGGGGAGGAAGAATGGGGGGGGACCAGCTAATTGAAAACATAAAAAGATTCCTCAATTATTTCTGGAAGGAAACGCAATGAAACAGGTTGTGGAGGGAAAGCATTTTAATAATTTGCATCATTAGGCAAGAGCAGAGGTGTGGTGTGCCGAGTTCCAGTGGAAATTTGTGCTAGATCCTCAACAGGGAAGCACTGCTGTAGCATATACTGCTCTCATTTACCTGCTCTGGTCCGAGCTTGTGCTTTTTTTATTACCTGCTGTACAGTACACTCTTAAAAAATATACAGCATAGCAGAAGATGGCCACGTATGCAACGTGAAATTGCCTTGGCCATCAGAGGAGAACCTTTTTAAGACCTGCTCCAGTGATGCACGGTGCAAAACATTTTCCATCACCCACTGTGTTTTTGTATCCAAAAAAAAAAAAAAAAAAAAAAAAAAAAAAAAC
>VUQH01058138.1:0-12478 GCA_015106775.1 Etroplus canarensis
AACAATTATTCACAAGTATAAACAACATGGGAGTGTCCAGCCATCATACGACTCTGTTTCCCAGAGATCAACGTATTTTGGTCCGAAACATGCAAATCAACCCCAGAACCAAAGCTAAAGACCTTGTGAAGATAATGGCTGAAGCTAGTAAAAGTGTGTCATTATCCACAGTCAAACAAGTCCTGTACCTACATGGGCTAAACGGCCGCTCAGCCAGGAAGAAGCCTTTACTCCAAAAGCAGCATAAAAAAAGCCAGATTACAGCTTGCAAACGCACACAGGGACAAAGACCCTAAGTTCTGGAGATATATCCTATGGGCTGGTGAAACTAAAGTGGAACTGTTTGGCCATAATGACCATCGTTACATTTGGAGGAAAAAGGGGGAAGCTTGTAAACCTGAGAACACCATCCCAACTGTGAAGTATGGGGGTGGCAGCATCATGTTGTGGGGCTGTTTTGCTGCAGGAAGAACTGGTGCACTTCATAAAATGGATGGCATCATGAAGAAAGAACACTGGAAATATTGAAGCAACATCTCAAGCCATCAGCCAGCAAGTTGAAGCTTGAGCACAAATGGGTCTTCCAAATGTACAATGACCCTATGCATACCACTAAAATATTCACAAAGTGGCTTAAGGACACCAGTTCTGTCAGGAGGAATGGACCAGAATTCCAGCAAACTTTTGAGAAGCTTGTGGAAGGATACCCAAAACGCTTGACCAAAGTCATACAGTTTAAAGGCCAAATGCTAAGGAAATGTATGTAAACTTCTGACTTTGAAGAAAGTAATAAAAATCTCTCTAAAATATTCTCTCTCTCATTATTGCAGCATTTAGCAAATAGAAATAATTTTGTCAATCCTAACTGACTTAAAACAGGAGAAGTTTAGTCTGATTTAATTTCAGAAAGTAAGAATTTTTTTTGTCTTTTTACACAGTGTATGTAAACTTCTGGCTTCAACTGTATATTCAACAACTTGCTGGAAGCCTTCCTGCACAGGTTCCTCCACATTCATAATGCAAATCACCTGTTCCACCATATCCCAAAGGTGCTCTCTTGGACTGACAAGGCCATTTGAGTACAGACTAGCTTGAGATTATTTGAGCTTTGTGACATAGCATGTTATCTTGCTACCATGTCCATCCCTTTATGACCACAGTGTACCCATGTTGTGATTGCTGGAAGCAGCAATCACAACATGGGTACACTGTGGTCATAAAGGGATGGACATGGTCAGCAATAACATTGAGGCAAGCTGTGGCATTTAAATGATGCTCAGCCAGTAGTAAAGGGTCCAAAGTGTGACAAGAAAATATCCACCCACACCATTACACCACCACCAGCAGCCTGAACTGTTGATACAAGGTAGGATGGATCTATATTTGTATGTTGTTTATGCCAGATTCTGACCATCCAAATATCCCAGCAGAAATCAAGACTCATCAAACCAGACAGTGTTCGCGTTATCTGATATTGTCCAGTTTTGCAGGGCCTGCATGAATTGTAGCCTCAGTTTCCTGTTCACAGCTGTCAGGTGTGGTACCCAGTGTGGTCTTTTGCTACTGTAGCCCATCTACTTCAGGGTTCCATGTGTTGTGCTTTTAGAGATGCTCTTCTGCATACCTTGGTTCTAAGGAATGGTTATTTGAGTTACTGTTGCCTTCGAAGTTCTGGCCAGTCTCCACTGACCTCTGGGATCAACAAGGCCTTTTTGCCCAGAGAACTGCTGCTCACTAGATATTTACTCTTTTTCAGACAATTCTCTATAAAACCTAGATATGGTTGTGCAGGAAAATCCCAGTAGATCAGCAGTTTCTGAAATACTCAGATAAGCCCATCTGGTACCAACAACCATGTCATGTTCAAAGTCACTTAATCACCTTTCTTCCCCATTTTGATACTTAGTTTGAAGTTCAGCAGGTCATCTTGATCATGCCTATATACTTAAATGTATTGAGTCGCTGCCATGTGATTGGCTGATTAGATATTTACATTAATGGGCAGTTCATCAGGTATACCTAATGAAGTGGCCAGTGAGTGTATTTCACAATTATTCATAGGTTAATGCAAAGACATTTCTTCTGCCAGATAAGATGAGTACTCTCCAACAGCTGCAGTAGGCTGAGAATGTTAGTATCTGCTGATATGAGAACTTTTACATAATGCTTTTGTGTTTTTATTTTTTTTTTTTTAGAACTTGCATCATCACATAGTTTGTCCAGCATAGCAGCTCTGATTCCATTATTTCTGAGCGACATCTGCCTGTCAGGCTCGGCTTTGGGCTTGTCATCACTAGCATTTTCCCCCCATACTTGTAGTTGTTATCCTCGACTACTTATTTCATGAATTTATGACGGTTATACTGAACTTCTTATTATCTTCTTCTTATGTGAATGAAAGTGAGCAATATACTATATATATATATAAATAATATTCTTTTAAATTTATACTTCCATTTTAAAGCCTTTTCCATTCCCTTCTACATTGCAAAACCCTGGCACACACTAAAGTAAAATGATCTCCATGGTTAAACACCACCATGTTTCGCTGAGTAATTATGTATTCTTTCTATACTGGTGGAATGACTCTTAAAAGGGAATATGCATTAAGTCTAACTGAATGATTTTGTCAGAATACAACTTAACAAATTTACGCTGCTATCTTGTTGAAGCATTTGTGCTCTAAATAAAATGTGAGAAAAAACAGGTGCAACAGTTAAATACAACTTTACCTCATTTTTCATGTTTTGTTTCATGAGTACACTTGTAAAATTTTTGTGATTAATAGAGCACAACCAATTGCATTGTACACTTTTACAAAAGTGTACATTAGGCTCGTGGTTGAGCACTACAGCTTCATTTATTACAAAGCGCAACATAAATGTATTTTAGGCTCTTTATTACAGCTAAACAGCTAAATTTTAATGCATTTACAGTTTTTTAATAGTTCAATGCATTTTCATGTGCTTTCCTAAAGTGGCAAAAATGTGGAACACCCTTTAACACAACAATAGAATAGATGACCAGTAACAAAAGTGCCCGCCTTCCTGCAGGAAGGCGATAACATTCCACAGTGCAACATCCTGCAGTACAAGTGTTTAGTGTCAAAAATAAACACAGAAAGATTTTACAGCCCCTTTCAAAAGTACTGGAACAGTAAGGCCAAATTCTTTTTGCTGTGTACTGAATACATTTGCGCATGAAATCAAAAGATGAATATAACAAGAGAGATCAGGATTTCAACTAGTATTCCCCATTTAAGTCCAGCTATGTTAAACAGTATAGAACATAACACATTTTGTATCAAAGCACCTTTTCAGGCTTTTACCACAGTTGTTGTCTGTTTTGAGGGGGTTCTCTCTTCAGTCTCCTCTTCAGGAGGTGAAATGCATGTTCAGTTGGGTTAAGCTCTGGTGATTGATGTGGCCAGTCCAAAACCTTCCATTTTTCTTCCTGGTAAAGTCCTTTGTTGAGGTGACAGTGTGTTTTGCATCATTATCTTGCTGCATAATAAGTTTCCTCCAGCTCAATTTGTATGCATTTCTCCATAAACTGGCAAACACTATGGTTCTGTAGACTTCCATGTTCATTCATGAATTATATCATCAATAAAATTGATGGAGGCTGTTTCAGAAACAGCCATGCATCTTTCCCAGTTGTCTGCCATTAGTCGCTGTTTTTCCTTGGTTGAGCAGTTTGATGCCTGTTGCTCAGTACACCAGTGGTTTCCTTCTTTTTTAGAACACTCCAAATTTTACCCCAATGTTTTTGAAATATCTCAGAAGGCTATCCCCCTCTTTTCTCAGCTTCAGAATAGCATGCTTTTCTCCCATAGACAGCTCTCTGGTCTTCATGTTGGTCTACCCTTCTTAACTGCAAATGCAGTCTTCTTGGGTGAAAGCCAAAGCTTAAACTGAGAGGGCTACTTAAAGATTGAGCAATCAATCTTATATAAAACACTTAGGTAACAAGAAACACCTCTCACTTGCCATGTTCCAATATTCTGGCTCATCTTAAAAACTGGGTGATTTAATAAAAAATGTGTTCTGTTCTATGTTGTTTCACATATCTAGATTTATCTAGATTCCACGTACAAATGTCTTCCAAGCACAGCAAAGACAAATGAACTGCCCTTGCTGATCCATTACTTTTGGAGAGAACCGTACACATATATCGGATGATAGTATTGTAAAAAAAATATATAAATGTTTAAGTTTTGTGTTTTCTGGAGTTGTGAAATACTATAAGACAAATGGAAACTGATTACAAGACTGGTTTGTGTTTATAAATCATACCACAGACAATAAATTTAAAAAAAAAAAAAAAAAATGGAAGTTTGAAATAAAGCTGTCCCTATAAATATATGTTTTCAATGTGACTTATATAAACCATTTGTCACACTCACCTATGATGCTTTTATTTTGAAGAGGGCACTTTTCATGTCGCCTTGCATCAGTGTGGACGTAATACACCTGCCAGTGCAGACAAGACTGACTTAAGAAAGCACAATGACTCCACAAAATAATGCCACATTGAAAATTACATTCAGCTCACCTGTACACACACACAGGGCAGCATGATAGGGATGGTAAGAATAACTGATTGAGATGTGTTAATCTGAAAAGCAGATACCAGTACATTATAAATACATCTGGATAACTGTCCTACAAAAGCCGGGGTATGCAGAAAAATAAATTTGCCTTTAATACTCACATTCCGGTAAGATGACCCATTGGTGCAGTAGGTGTCCTTTTGGTAACAGTATCTGACTTTGCCCTTTGTCACCAAAGATTCAGGGTTCATGCTGACATTGATAGATTTAGTCATCATGGTGACATTTATAGATTCAGTCTTCATGCTGACACTGACTGATCTAGTCTTGGTGGTGAAACTGGCAGATTCTGTCTTCATTGTGACAATGATGGATTTAGCTGATGGGTTCACAGACAGAGCAAAGTCTGGTACGGACTCTATGTCACACACAAAAATAGCCACAAGTTATACGAATCACATCAAGATAGGTCAACATGCACAGATGAATGATATACTGAACTTCAAATTTAGATGAAGTAGCTGAAGCACAATAAACGCACATCTTACAACTATTTTGGTGACATTTTCATTGCTTTGATACTGAAAAAAATCTGAGAAATCAGTGCTCCACAAATCCGTGTTAGGTTACTTTGAGATTTCACCTTCATGCTATATCTGTGACATTTCTCAGTAATAAAATGTTCATATTCATAGGCAATTATAAATAACTATGAGTATGAAAATTATGTGGTTTACATGCAGCCACCAACTTGAACCTAAATGTAAACCACTCTGGCCACTGCCATAATTAAAAATCAACTGAAGGAATATTTACTGGAAAAATTATGTTTATTTTTCCAATAGATTTCAGATTCTATTTGAAGGAGCACTTAAGCTGTTTTAGAGGATTCCCAAAACACTTTGATTTGACTTTTCCATTTGACTCCAGCTTGAGGTAAGACATGTTACTTTTGTGTTTCCTTTGTGGCTTATGGGTTATTCTAATTAAAGTTAGAATACTGCAATGTCTGTGAGGAAAAAGAAGCTCAGCTGTGGCAGAAGAGAAAAATGAAGAGGCTTAATGCCAGAAGTCTTAAATCCTCCACCTTGTACTCTGTAAGTGACATTGCAGTTTGTTGATTTTGTGCTGTAGGACACAGAAACAGTCTGTCCCTTTTTAGCCTGGACACAATTATGTACCAGTTCCCACTGAAAAAGAAAGAAAACACAGTCATGGCCAGGCCACAATTATCTCCAGAGATTATGCTTTATATTTTGGCAGCTCAGAGAAGCAAGGAAAATTGTCTTACAAGGGCAACACTGGTATTGCTGCGTGGCAAGGGCAACATGTCATCACTGTCGCAATTGACTCTTTTTTTGTTTTGCTAAGAAAGAGAGAATGAAAGATGATACCACTGTCCCTGTTAACACCATGAACTGCCGACTCATTTCAGAGGAAGTGCAAAAGGAACACAAACCTTTGTTTTGTTTTGTCTTTTTTTCAGGGTAGGCTTAAATAACTTCGGGGATGGCAAGAGAATTTCAAGCTTCAGATCCTTACTGAAGTCTGGAAGAAAGCAGTTTGATATACTTATCAGCAACTTTCTCAGTCATGCCACAGTAACAGCTTTAGAGATGGTGACATAGAAAGCCCATTTCCAGAAAAGTTGGCCTATTTTTCAAAACGCAAATATTCATTTGACTGACAAAAATAAAAAGAGAAGATTTTCAATAGTTTTACTCACCAACTTAATTGTATTTTGTAAATATGCAAAAATTTAGAATTTGATGGCTCCAACACACTCAACAAAGACAAAATACAATCGAAAAAGTGCACAGAAAATTCAAGTAACATCCATCAAAGATGCAGCCTTTGCAAGCAAGGCTGTTAATGCCAAAATTTGTGAACTAATTATTAGACAGATAAAGTGATAAAGCATTTCTCAAGACAAGGCTGCAGAGAATTTGGGTCTTTCAACAGCTACCGTACATGATATTGCGAAAAGATTCAGAGACATCTCAGAGTGTAAAGGGCAAAGTGAGAAACCACTTCTAAATGCGAGTGATCTTTGAGCCACGTTTTGTTTTAGGTCATGGAAGCCTTGTTGTTCCTGTCTGCGACATTTGGTATGGGATAAAAGCTACAGGTCAGTCATTATCAGGTGCCTTACTCAGCTGTGTAAGGGATGTTGTGGCTATCTCTTATCATTCTTTGCCACTATAAGACAGTTTTGCTACTTGGAGCAGATTTCCAGTTATACATATTCTGCATGATGTGTTTTTTGTTCCCCTCATGCATAAGTCAATAAAACTAATAAAACCTTCCTCACCAAGACTGTTTGTTAAATTTTTCCAACACACTATCCAGACTGTTAACAGCGAAAAGTGCAAAGGCAAAAAAGTGGGTCTCTGATACTCAGTGGGGGCTGTGGGGTGCTGTAGTATTCTGGGCCACCACCTGCTGGCTGCTCGTGTCTTGTTAGTATGATTGCACCTTTCCACCCTCCTTATTATCATTTACTACATTCGGTGACACCAGCTCTCACACTCACCCACTCATACACATACACTAACATAAGCCACTTGTTGTCATTGTACACACATTTGTTGCATGTTTATTTTCTGTCTTCTCAACTGTCTTTCAATTCTTAGCCCCCTTCATATTCCTTTTTTTCCTCTTTTATATTCCTCACCTCTTTCTTTCTTTTCTGTTCCCACTATCTGTCAGGTCTAACATCTTCACTTTATTTAACAATTAAGTATGAAAGTATATCAGAACTGATACAAGAGGAGCTTGTTGAGCTCCACTTGGCAAAGCAAATCTGTTTGGAACACCAAGATCACCATGCTGCATGCCAGGTTGCTGCATGCCAAGTTGCTGGACAGGACAAATTTTTAAAAAAGAAAAAATAAGAAAGGTGCAAAAGCCAACAGCTGTTATGGTATGGGGGTGCACCAGTGCCTCCAGCAAGGCTGAGTTGCATGTATGGAGAGATGCATGATTATTTTGAGCAGGACAGTACCAAACCACATTCACAATGTAGATAAAGAGTCTGGCCTGCTGCAAGTTTAGATCTATCCGCTGTTGAAAATGTTTGACACGTTATGTCACTTTTTATATTTTTATCTATATGTGTCTTTTGCTGCTGTAATGACTGAATTTCCCATTCGTGGGATAAATAAAGTCTTATCTTATCTTATCTTATGAAGAGGAGACTCAGACAATGGACCACCAACTGTTGAGCTGAAGTGTTATGTTGAGGAAAAATGGACAAAATTTCCAACTGCAGAACCCCAACAAGTATCCTCAGTTCCAAAATTATCTAAAGTGTTATTTAAAGGAAAGGTGATCTCACACAATGGTAAACATGTGGTCCCAACTTTCTCTGAGTGTGTCAATGCCATCAATTTCTAAATTTGTGTATTTTTTTTTTTTTTACACATTATTTATTGCATTTTGGAATATAAACCATCTTTTCTGGAAATGAAGCTTGTATACTGGCAATTTTTGTACTGTATAAAAAATACTTTTAAGCTATGTATTGACTTTGTACCTTCAGCTTTCATCCAAACATGAATGGTGATGCATTCAGAGTAGTGCTCACTGTCTATTTTTGAGACAGAAGTCATTTCCACAGGGCACCGTTCATCAAAGTTATCTATCCATACAGAGAAGAGCATTAGGACAGCTTTCACATGTACTCATTGAACTAATAATAAAGGGTCTTTAAAATGATGAGAAAATATCATAGAAATTAAATAACTTACCATTATGACTTCTAATCTAAAGTAAGAAAATGAAAGATAAAAAAAACAGGTTCAGGAATTGTAAAGACATCACAAAGAACATTTATAACCTCAGTTCTAAAAAGTACAATAATTTGAAAATCATTTCAAACATAGATTTTTTTGGAAATTGTTAAAGCAACACCCAAATACAAACGCTGAAACTAAGAAACACTATTGTTTCCTTATCTTTTCAAAGCTGCTCATCCTGAACATGTTTCAAAGTTATGACAAGGGCAGCAAATGACTGGAGAAGTTGAGCAATTCTTTAAAAAAATCATGGAACATTTCAAGAAGGCATCAGAATCAAAATCAGGATACTTCATTAATCCCTGGAGCAAAATTACTCACCACTTCCTTATGTACACCTGTTCAAGTGCTTATGAATGCAAATATCTAATCTGCCAATCACATAGCAGCAACTCAATGCATGAACATGGTCGAAACAACCTGCTGAAGTTCAAACCAAGCATCAGAATGGGGGAAGAAAAGAAACTTAAGTGACTTTGACTATGGTTATTGGGGCCAGATGGGCTGGTGTGACAGTTTCAGAAACTGCAATTTTACTGTGGTTTTCCTGCACATCCATCTCCAGGGTTTATGGAAAATGGTCCAAAGAAAAAATATCCAACCCAATTCCAAAAAACTGTAATGCTGCATCAAACATTAAAAATGAGACATGTTCCTACCACCCAATTCAACATGAGCTAGTATTTTTCATGAAATAGTTAAAGGGCGTGGGGGATATTTTCTTAGCACACTTAATGCCAGCTGAGCATGTTTTAAACCACAGTCTTTTCCACTTTTCCAGCACCTTGTTGAAGCTCTACCACAAAAGCAGTTCTGAAAGCAAAAGGGGCTCCAACCCAGTACTGGCATGGTGTGTCTAAGGACGTGGCTGATGAACATATATGCACGATTTGCAGCAACACATCCAGATCAAGTCTTTTTCAGGAAAGAAAAAGATCAGATCAGAGCACACTTAGGGCAACATAATGCCAACTGAGCATATTTTAAACCACAGTCTACCTGGGTATTGCTGCTGACCACTTCCATCCCTTTATGACCGCAGTGAATCACTCTTCTGACACCATGTCTCAAAGCTCAGATCATCTCAAACTGATTTCTTGAACATGACAATGAGTAAATGTGTGAACACATGAACTCATTGAGTTCCACAAAAGCAGTTCTGAAAGCAAAAGGGGCTCCAACATGGTGTATCTAAGGAAGTGGCTGATGAACATATATGCACGATTTGTAGCAGCACATCCAGATCAAGTCGTTTTCAGGGAAGGCCTTCGCTTACTCAGATCAAACCACATTGTGTATATATTACTCATAATAACTTGGCACATCAAAAAAGCCAAAATCATCATAAAGAAATTTCTAAAAAATCCCCCAAATTTTTAACCACGTGTAATCTCGTCTCTTCAGTTCCCACAGAAGTTAAAATAAGAGATGTCAAACAGTGGTGAACATCACCATTTCCCCCACCTTTTTAAGTGATTGGCATTAAATTAGCCTAATTAAAAATAAAATATCTAAATAAAACCCAACAATAAACAACAACAAATAATTCTCAGTGGTGTAACATGTGTTACTGTATTTTCTTAAATTAAATACAAATTCAAATTATTTGCCAGTCATTACATTTTTCTTTCATTCGCATTTGACAAATTCTCCGGTTGTACCACCAATCACTGCGCTTCAAACGTACCAAAAATTTTAAAAAAAGAAAGCGGTGGATTTGTCTGTCTGTCTGTCTGTAATCTGTCTGCAAACAATCCAGTGTTGTGAAATATTTAGCCATCCGATTCAGGGCGCGCTTCACTTTTCACTTACCTTACAAGAAGTGTCACTTTCTGGCAGCACCGGAGACGCCAGGAGGAAAAGAAATCCCAACGCGGTGCCCAAATGCATTTTGAAAACATACGGCACGCCGACGTGTTTAAACTGTTCTCACAATTAAACGCCGAGGAGTCGTGCGATCAATAGTTTCAAAGCTTATCCATGAGGTCGCTGTAAAGAGAGCCAACTCGTCTGGGTCCGGAGTGTCGCTCAGCTTCATGAAGTCTGTCTGTGGGGTTAACAGCTGCCAGAATTAATCCACCTCTGTTTCCCCCCCCCCCGTGTTCTTAAACCCCGAAAATTGCCAAATGAGTAAAATACGAGGGCGTTTCTTTTAGAAATGCGTGTGTGTTTTATTATGAATAATAATCGCCGTCACAAGAACTCCGCCTCTCATTAAAGTCCCAGACCGCAGAAGGAGAGCGGAGCGAAAACCCTGAAACCCCGTTTTACTGAGCTGCCTTCGGCTGCTCTCTTTCTATTTCCCCCGACAAGGGCTCACCACAGCGGAACAATCCGCGCCGGTAATCTGGCAGAGGTTTTTAGGCCGGATGCCCTTCGTGAGATAAAACTCACAGAGGTTATGTGAATATATATTTTGGAGGATAAAGCCTCCTCATCAACTGTAATGCCTGAAGTGATCTAAGGACCTCAAGTGATCACGGAAAGTCATTAAGTTACTGATACAGTGGCTGCAAGAGTCAAAGTTTGAGCTCATTTTGGAAGTTTTCATGCTTATCTCACACACAGTACAACTTCAAATAAACGAAGTTTTCGTGGCTTTCTTGAAAGGAAGAAACTGAGAAACAGCTTTTAGTATCAAAGTTTAAAAGAAAAGCTCTTACAAAGAGGGCTCATGTTTCTGTGCTGTTGGAGTTTATTTTATGATGAGTTTTCAGTTTGTTCTAACAACTCTGCTCTTAGTTATTATTATTATTATTATTATTATTATTGTGATCACTGTTTTCAAGTCTTTATTATTCAAAGTACATTATTGTTCAATCTAAGGTTTTGCTACACTAAGTCTTTAGTTTCTTTTTTTTTGGGGTATTTTAGTAAGGAATATTATTATCAGTTATTAATCTCCCTAGTGTTCCAGTTTGAGCCTTCATTGTCATAATTTCTTGTTTAGGTCTGTTCTAATCTCTTAGGTAGTTTTTCCTGTTTTACACTGAAGTTTAGTTTTCTGGGTCTCCTGTATTAGTTTTGCTTCCTGATCGCTTTCAGCTGTCACATATGCATACAGTTTCTTCTTCACCTGTTTGTCATACCCAAACAGTGCACGTATAGGCTGCTCTGTCCTGGTCTGTTTTGGATTTCTGCCGCTATCCTTTTAAAGATGTACGTTGCCCATAATGTAAAATAAGTTTGACACCCCTGCCATCGAGTCTCAGGCTGTTGCGCAACTTATAATGCTGCACTAGGTTCTTTTCCCACTCCCCTCTTCTTCTTTCCATTTTCTGTGTATTTGTGCCTCTCTGTGTGTTATTACATTTTGTCCTTGCCTCTCTATGCTCCTCTTTTCTCTCTTCAGTTTCCCCTCAGTTCCAAACAGACCACAGCAGAAGGCTGCCTCTGCTTGAATCTAGACTCTAGGTCTCTTCCTGTTAAAAAGGAGTTCCTCTTTTCCACTACTGTCAAATGCTTGTTCTGAGGGGATGGGTTTTTGGTCTAATATTGTAGGGCCTTTAGCTTACAGTATAAAACACATATCTTTATGCTGAACCATAAGCATAAAGATTCATCAGCAGTGGATCCAGATTTTTTAAGCAATCATGGCTTACACAAATGACAAGTGTGAATAACAAAAAAAGCAAAACAAACAAACATACAAACAATGAGACATCGGTTTCTGTGCCACCCCATTGAAAGTAATGGTTTCAGCCCCTCTTGGAAACAAATTATCTGGCTCTGCCTATAATCCAGAGCACCAAATTCCTTGGTGTTCAATTAGCAGAGAACCTCATCTGGTCACTCAACACCAGCTCAATCACCAGGAAAGCCCAGCAGCGCCTCTACTTCCTGAGGAAGCTAAGGAAAGCCCATCTCCCTCCCCCCGTCCTGACTTTGTTTTACAGAGGGACCATCGAGAGCATCCTGAGCAGCTGCATCACTGCCTGGTTTGGGAACTGCACCGTCTCGGATCGCAAGACCCTTCAGCGGATAGTGAGGACAGCTGAAAAGATCATCGGTGTCTCTCTTCCCTCTGTCATGGACATTTACACCACACGCTGCATTTGCAAAGCAAACAGCGTTGTGGATGACCCCACACACCCCTCACACACACTCTTCACCCTCCTGCCATCCAGGA
>VUQH01058142.1:0-11768 GCA_015106775.1 Etroplus canarensis
TCAGTGCCACCATCTCCAAACCATACATCATAACAGGCCTCACTACTCCACCCACTCCACCCTGCCTGAACTCTCTTCTTTGCCTCTCTTGTGCTCTGTCCGTTGCTTTGGATGGTTGATCCCAAGTATTTAAACTCATCCACCTTTGCCACCTCTACTCCTTGCATCTTCACCGTTCCACCTGCCTCCCTCTCATTCACACACATGTACTCTGTCTTGTTTCTACTGACTTTCATTCCTCTTCTCTCCAGTGCATACCTCCACCTCTCCACGCTCTCCTCCACCTCCTCCCTACTCTCACTACAGATCACAATGTCATCAAGACACATAACGACAGAAAAATGACTGCAGCATAGAGTGATGTAGAGAAACACAATGACAATAAAATGAACACAAACACACAGAGAATGACAGAAAACAACCTCCAAGTTGCACAAACAAAAAGAGCCACAGACTCAAAATGAACAGAATTAAGTGTGAAACCAGTGCAAAGAGACCCTAAAACAACCAAATGACAACAAAAGCACGATAAAGACATCAGTGCCATTTGCAGTGGGTTTGAATGTGTCAGTCTGGAGATTTTGATACTCTGATGGTCTGTTATCCTGTGATGTCTCTTTGCTGTGAATCCAAACATGCTCAACTCTGACCTTTTTACATACTGGTTGTGGCCCCTAGTGCCCCTCCCCTCTCCTTACTCTCTTTCTGGCAGGCTGTGATTGGCTGGAGCTCCTGGAGGTGTGCCCTTCCAGGTATAGCAGGGTTTGTGCACACCTGTCATCAATCACCTCTGGCAGTACTTAACCACCTGTGTTCCTCTCCATCATTGTCAGATTATTGTAGTTGTACACGGTGGTAATGTTAGGCTCCGTAAAGCTGTTTTTGTGTCAGTAACCTTGCCTTCTCGTCTTCTTTTCCAGACCATTCCCTATATGCCTCTCCACTGCTGTTGGACTTGAACTGTTCCAGCTGCCACTTACCTGCCTGTCTACCCTGCTGTAACCCTGTGATTTAGTCTCTCTCTTTGCCTGCTCATCTCTACAATAAAACATCTTTGAAATGCTTCTTTGGTCTGTGCCTGGGTCAATCTGAGCTCAGTCACGACACATTATTGGTCTGTCCTATGAAGCAAGTTCAATATAACTATCCGGGCTTATTTAACCTAAAATTGTTGATTGGGATAAGTATTCACACAAAGGTGGTTATCAAATTGAAAAGTCAACTAGGAGTTTATCAATCCAGTTATGAGCATGTTCACAAACGTGGATAAGTCTGCTGGCAGCAGAGCTGCTGATTTTACTAAAGACCCTGCACCTTGACGATTTAACCAGCATATGCTGACATATGAAAAATTTGGCAAATACGCTGGCTTATGTCGAATAAGTTATTGATAAGTTTTGTTTGTTAAGTTAAGAGCATGCTGAAGGACACTAGTACGGCAAGGTTGGCAAAAATTTCGGGCATGCACAAAATTTCTGAGCTATGCCAGCGTATGGCTCATACATTTCACATACGTGGGTCACAAGTTATAGGTAAGTTATATGATCATTGGCACACGTTCACACATTTTTACTTATAAGTTACTCATAAGTCGAAATAATGTCTAGCATAACCAAGACTTATTTCTAACCTATTAGTAACGCACTTTGAACCTATGTGTAACTTATAGCAAACTTATCTCCAATGCATATCAAAGCATGTAGATGTATTTGATGTGTTCAGGACGACTACAGCACTTACTGAACATGTTTCTAACTCACAGCTACTGTATAATGGAGTATTGGCAGTTATAGAAACGTTCTATATACAGTAAGTTACTAATACGTTATGTATACATCCAAGTCACCATGAATACACTACGTATATGCCCAAGGTAACATTGTTAGTTCTGCGTATACCAGCGTTTTAGAGAAATTTTGATATGTTGGCATACTGCTGGTTAAATCTTCAAGGTGTGACAGGGGCTTAAGTAAAATATTGGAAAAATATGAAGATGTTAAACACAGACAGGCTGGATTCAACCTAAATGCTGCAGATAAAACTACATTGTGACTGATCTCTAATGGGGAACTGAACCTGGCAGGTCAGGTCTGCAGCATAAGTTACGTGCTGCCGTAGTACTGAAAACCCAGAGTTAACCCTAAAAGTGCCAATCCAGCTTCATAGTACAGGCCTCCGGTCCCTCAAGTGATCAACATTTATGAGCAACAGGAGGAGAAGTCATCACCACGACATGTAGGTTGTGCTCAGAACCCCCATCCCTTCTTCCTCCTCCTTCGTCCTCCTCCTCCTCTTCTCACTGTGTTGACGCATCTCCCACTCACACTCTTCCTCCTGCATGTGTGTGAGCTGCCACATACAGGATTACAGACACACACACAGATACACACAGAGTATGGCTGTGACCTTTGCAGGGTGACAACAGACTGAGTCATCATTAACCAATACACTTGCCGAGGGTGGGGGTATCCATGATAATCATGATTATGGTGCTACTATAAAAGATAAAGAAATGGGACAGCCAGCCAAATATCTGCTAAACATTCAGGCCCATGGAAAATGTGAAATAATTAAAAAGAGTGTATTTGTTTGTGTACCGGGACACAGATTGTCCTGTTTCTTTAATCTGCATGACTTTAAAAATAATGAATCTTAATTTTTTTTTTTTTACCTGCACCATGTATGTTTTTGAGAGTCCGGTAAGAGGACGCATCTCCATGTTAACCAAGAAAATGGATATATCTAAAAAGCACTGGATTTTAATGCAGACCAAGTAGTTTCATTGCCCAAACCTAACCAAAGAGCAAGTGAAAGTGAAATTAAACTCTGAGAAGAAAAGACAGTCATAAAACAGAGTGTGAAACTCTCATTTCTGGGTGGAACTCAAATTGTGGTCTCTGATGTGACAAGTGAGATGACTTTCAGGGGCGGACGGTGTCAGTCGTCTTCATGGGAAAAAAATGTAGGAAAGCTTACAAAATGCTTTTGAAATGAGTTTTTCACAGACTGCAGTGAGGGTGTGTTAAACCAACCATCGTTTGACAGTTAAGTAACGTTTAAGTCAACGGTATACTGTCTGGTTTTTGGTATAGCTCACTTTCACCACATGGACGAGGAGCATTACTGTCCAGATGATTCCAAACTGCACAACACGTGATAGAAAATATAAAATGTACCTTATATTCTCCCCAAGGGGTCGCCACAGCAGATTAATCTGCGCTTTACACCAGGTGCCCATCGTTCACTTTGTGCCCCCACCTGGAATTAAACCAGGGACCTTTTGCTTGTAAATCTGTGTAAACCGCTACACCATGGGCACACTTGCTCCAGCTTGGGAAAAATTAACTGTAAATATGATGCACCACACATCAGCTAATTTTCCCAGTGGTCACCCATGGTATTGCAATTAAAAACTCAGTGCCAGCACAACACTACAAGTTTCAGTTTTAATTTTTATAGCAGGAACTGACACTACATTCCCACTGCAGGCAATTCCGATTTTTTTAATGAGATCCAATTTTTTTCTGCGTGGCCACTCACAAATAATTTAAACACGACCGCCATCAGACTCCAGCGTGTGCACTCTCCGGTCCTGAAAAGTAAATATGGATGCTACACATGTCAGCGTGTGAGCAAAACCTCACTTCCTTTCCTGTCTGCCATGCTTGTGTTATGCATTGTAGACATTTGATCTTGCCATGTCTCACCTCCTCTGGTGCAGAATTATGTTGTCTGTCCCACATCAATGACATAAAAGTAGGATGAAATGTGACATGACCGTTCAGACTGAGGACGCCTGCAAAAATATCGGATGTGCATCCAATTTAGGACCACATATGGAAGTGGCCTGAGTCCGATTTAAAAAATCGGATGTGTGCTGTTCAGACTGTCATAGACAAATTAGATCTAGGCCACTTGGAGGCAAAAAAATCAGATTCGGGCAAGTTTTGCCCGCAGTGTGAATATAGTGTAACGCATGGACATTTCATACTTCCAAAGACCATGATACCATGGGTGGAGCCAGCACATTTAAAACTGATGAGCATGTGCAGTGGGGTGCATAACATAGAAAAATCAAGAAGACTTAAACTGTATTGGCTCATTAACCAGGTGGCAAATTTGCCCACTTTTTCTTAATGTGAAACTAATACACTCATTTCTGGTTTACTATTTTATTGTGGGACTCCCTTATAGAGTAGCTCTTCATTATTTACAGTTCAAAAATATTCATCTTAAATTGCAGTTCTTTGGCTCATCCTGTCTTTTTAAGTGCATATTCTTGTGATTGGCTGACTTCAGCAAGCCTGCTGAAGGGCAGCATCTCACGCTTTGAGGTGTAGTCTGGACACTGTGGGTGTGCTCAAGCTACTTTTGGTACTGAGTGTCTATTCTTTACCAGGATGGATACATTTTTTGCAGCAATTAATTCATTATTTTTATCTTAATTTTCATCCAAGAACCTTTGTTTTCATCTCTGATGTTTTTTAAGTATCTTCTATTCTTTTTTATTTTTATATGGGTTGTTTTAAGGTATTTTGCAAGTTCATGTTCTGCACTTGATGCATACTGCACAAGATTTAGCCTGACGTTTGTCTTCTTGCAGGTTTTTTTTTCACACACTCTGCATAGGAAGAGCATAAAAGTACAAATCTCCAGTTACAACCTCAGTCTCTTAAAGCTGCCACCTGAAACTGCACCTGATCTGGCCCTGAGTCCACCTTTTCCAAACAGACTTGTGCTCGAATTTCATAAACAACATTCAAACCTCGCAAGCATACTTTGCTTTGGGCTCAGAAGTACTTAAGTACGGGCTAAACAGCATGCAACACAGTTTCATTTGACACCATTTATTGTCCAGTTAATCTCTCTGTTTCTCTCACCTTGTGTAAAATTCTCAGTTTCTTCTGAGGTGAAACTGGACCAGACCTTGAGCGCTCTCCAACATGAAGACTCCCCCTGAAGCATCTTGATGGAATTGGTGCGTCGTTTTATTGAGAATCTGATTTGAGGCGGCAACACTTAACAGCTCAAATTGCTGCTGACTTTCGTTGGCATGATAATGCTTGCGTAGGGTGAGCTGACAGAGCTGCTCATCATTGCTTCACAACACATGGGATTCAGAATGTGCAGAGACATCAGCCATTATATCTGACCTGCTCAGGTGTTTGCTTATTTTAACCTCGGACTTAGGTCAAAAGATGATCAGGACCTAAGTCCGAGTTTAAAAGCTGCCAATAAATTGATTAATATAATGCAATAAGGTGGAGATCTTGAACAGGCTGGTCACCTGCCAGAGAGAACTCATCAGGGTTAAAGTTGTATGCTTTTGTTTCTTAAATATCCACCTCTGCAGTAATACCACTATTTAGGTGAGAATGCTTCAAACAGCTTGATTGGAGTCAGCTGTGAATTTTAGCTGCTGACCAAGTTCGGTGCGGGTTAAACTACAATATATTTTAGCAAATAATTAAGTTGTGTTAGCTCCAAGCTGTTCTTATAACATTCTAAATCAGGTTAACTAACACGTTAAGTAACTGTAACAGTTCAGTTAAGTTTAATGACTTATTGAACTGCTTGAGGTTATGGACTGAAAGAGAGAAACTTATACATTTTTGGGTGCATGTTCAAAATTTTAAATAAGGGTGGATCATCTTTTATATGCAAATTCAATTTCCAGAAAAGCTGGAATATATGCAAAAAATTGAATTAAAACAAAAACCTGTGATTCTGTGCTCCCGTGAAAGATTTTGTGTTGATCCAAACTGTGCTCCACATTCACTGAATCCTTTAGTAAGAAAAACCTTGACAATCATAATAATACATGCTCATAAAAGTGCTGGAATCTGCAAAATATCGCCCATATACATAAAAGTGTTGTTATTCACTACAGACTGCCCCTGGATGAATAAAATGTTCAAAAATGCAACATAACATGAACTCACCCATGAGCTTTTATCTGCTTTGTCTTCTAGCTGCACAGACAGGAAACACTATTTGATGACTCATCAGTATGTTGGTTTGCAGATTCTGTACAAGCACAAAGACTTTTGATGGTTCGATACTATGGGCAGGATTAAACAGGAATGTGAAGTATGACAAGTATGAAACATATGCATGACTACAGAGCCTATTAGAGAAACTGTCACTGTTTCTGGGCTTAAGTCTACTCAATTAATAAACTTGACTGACCTGCTTGGAAGCAACATTTCTAGTTCAATTTCAAAAGAGCAAATTCAGGGAATATCTTGATACGGTAAGATTAATAAGTTAAGGATAACTGAACTTTTTCTTCTTTTTTCTCTTTTGAAATATTGCCTTTTTATAGCATCACAGTGGATTTTAAATTAAACACTCAAAACCTATTTGAAGCACAGACTTTCAACTTTTATTCAAGGGGTTTGACAAAAAGAATTGCATTAGCTGTTTAGGAATTATGATCAGACTCATACATAGTCCCCTACTTTCAGAGGCTCAAAAGTAATGGGACAAGCCATGATAAATTTAAATGTAAGGATTATTTTCACTACTTGGATGAAAATCCTTTGCAGGATAAGACTGCCTGAAGTGTACAACCTATGGATATCAACAAATGTTGTGCTTGCTCCCTTGAGATGCTCTGCCAGGCCTTTACTGTAGCCACCTTCAGTCTCTGCTTGTTTGTGGTCTCTCTGCCTTCAGTTTTGACTTCAGTAACTGAAAAGCTGCTCTACTGGGTGGAGCTCAGGTAACTGACTTGGCCATTGAAGAATATCCCATTTCTTTGCCTTGAGAAACCATTATCCACTTGCACTGTGAAGCTCCAACCCGTGAGTTTACTGTAGCAGCTGAATCTGAGCAGAGAGAATAGTCCTGTGCACTTCAGCATTTGTCCTGCTACTTCTATCAGCAGTCACATCATCAATAAACACTAGTTCCAGCAGCAGCCTTACTTAGCAGGGTTAAAATCCAAATTTTGTGAATATAAATAACTACCATCCACTTTTCATCCTCAGTTAAACTGCATCTGTGAGAGGTTTACGTTAAACCTCAGTTAAATTTGAAGGCAGACCTAATTTTTTTTTTGTTATTGTAAGAATACAGCATTATTTTATTCAAGCTTAATAGTGGTTGTCTCTTTATATTTGTCCTCTAATAATAATGTTTGTTGATTTAGGAGTTCATGAGATAGAAACAATCTTGAAGAACATGATAAGGAAAGCCCCATTTACAGCTACAAATAAACAAAAATTAAATATTGAATCATTTAAAATGTTTTTTTAATATCATTGGGCTGTAAAAATTAATATTTATGGGAATCATAAGCAAAATTTAATTTGCGAATATGGATGAGAACTTTGAGTCAATGAGAAAAACTTAGATTTAAACTGGGATTAAAAGCTAGCTAAATGATAACTTACCACTCCACCTTTTTGTCCAAAAATGGTCCCTTCTGGCACTAAAAAACACCACAACAGAGTGGCATTAAAGCTCCCTCTGAGGAGTCCATAAACCAATGGGTGATGTCATATTAGCTACATCCACCTTTACTCACTGGCCTCTTGCTAGGACCGGGTTGGACCTCCTGCCTTTAGAACTGCCCTAATTCTTCATGACTTAGATGCAACAAGGTCCTGGAGACATTCCTTAGAAATTTTGGTCCATATTGACATGATAGAATCATGCAGTTGCTGCAGATTTCTTGGCTGCACATCCATCATACAAAATTCTACCACATACTGCTCTGGTGACTGTGGAGGCCATTTGAGTACAGTGAAGTCATATTCAACAAGCCAGTTTCAGATGATCTGACTCCTCAGACCAGGCAATGTTTTTCCAGTCGTCTAGTGTTTCTTTTGGTGAGCCCGTGTGAATTGTAACTGCAGCTTCCTGTTTTTAGCTGACCAGAGTGATGTCCACTCTTTGATGGTTGTAGCCCATGTGCATTCAGAGATGCTCTTCTGCTTGCCTTGGTTGTACCGAGTGTTTTTAAGAAACTGCTGCTGACTTCCTATCAGCTCAAAGCAGTCTGGCCCTTTTCCTCTGACCTGAGGATATTTTCTCTTTTTCGGACCAGTCTCTGTAAACCCTAGAATTGGTTTTGCACCAATATTTAATGGTGTACTCTGAAATATGACTTCCATGTGTTTTGATTGAGTTCTGCTAATTATGAAATACAGATGCAAGTATCATGTTACTTATATGTCTGATAGAAATGTGCAGGAGTGAAAATATTTAATCTTTCCAGAGCAATAAACTTATTGAAGCTGTAAATCAGAACGTGGACAGTTTTTTTTTTTTTTTTCCTCACGTGGAGAATGTAAACACGGTGACTGGGCAACATGTGCTCTATTGTTTCAGACTTTGTGCACATTCCACCTTAATCTTTGAGTAAATCTCCTTTACTGTACTCTGGACTTTAGCACCTGCGCACATCTGCAGGAAATTCCACTCATTTCTGCAGCCCGACTGCTAAAAATAATCCTCAGGGCTGCAGCCAAACAGTCTGCAGGAAAAAATACGCTCAGTGCTTATAACTGGAAACAGCATAGAGTGTGATCTGGGAAAAGAAGAGTGGTTCAAAAAAAAGTTTGGTTTTAATTTTATTTTCAAAATACTATTTTGTCAGATCTTTACAGAAGCATGTGAGATGATCTAGATGTTCTGGAAAATGTCTCCATGTAAGGATACATCACTGCTGCTTATATTAATGGAGATGCTATGTGTTTCATGAAGGACATGCTCTGCATTGTTTGAATTCTGTGTGTGTGTGTGTGTGTGTGTGTGTGTGTGTGTGTGTGTGGGCACGCGTGTTTATCATTCCCAGAAAGCAGTGAGCGTTGCGACCGCCATCAACAGGCTGCAGAAACACTTAGGCTCAGTCTGAAGCTATGACATGATGTCTGGACTGTGAACTGCAGGTAAACAGAAGAGTTGAATCAGACTTTGGGATCTTTTAATTATATCCAGCGTTCCAAGATTGGGCTCTTTTCTTCCAGATTTCTTTTTCTCTGTCAGAGAGAAGCAGAGGGAGAAATGTGAGGCAGATACCTGGTGAAAGGGACAGGTGCATGCAGGTGATTCTAAAGCAGCAAGAAGATATTTTAAAATTCATTTTAAATTGTATTTATAAAGCACCTTTGTATTAACCCTACAACATTATAGAGAGAACCCCAACAATCAGAAGGTTCACTATGAGCAACTTTGTGAAAGTGGGAAGGAAGAACTCAGTTTTTACAGGAAAAGACTTCCTAGAGGACCAGGATCAGGGTGGGAAACCCATCTGCCTCAACCAGTTGGCAGGGCTGAGGGAAAGAGAAAAGAGGCACACAGAGACACAACGAGCTACTAAAAAACAAACTACTGAAGGGAGTAAAACAGAATTAATGCACTGGCATTTGCAAAACCCAGATTTATCTGTAAGGCTGCAGGATAGAAAAGTGTGATTTGTCACTCCGCAGCACACTTTTCTCTCCTCCAGAGTCCAGTGGTGGTGTGCTTCACACGACTCCATCCTATGCTTGCCATTATGCCTGGTCATGTGTGACTTGCTCGGCCATGGAAACCCATGTCATGAAGCTCCTGGTGTACAGTTTTTGTGCTGATATTAATACCAGCAGAGGTTTGGCAAGTTATATGCACTATGTGCCTCAGCATTTGGCGACCCCACTCTGTAACTTTATGTGGTCCATCACTTCATTGCTGAGTTGCTGTAGTTCCCAAATGCTTCCACTTTGCAATAATATCACTTACAGCTGATGGTGGAATATCTAGGAAGGAAGAAATTTCATAAACTGACTTGTTGCAATGATGGCACCCCATCACAGTATCAGTCTGGAATTCAGTGAAACAACTAGATTCAATGATTAAGAAGTGTGGTCCAATATTTTTATCCATACAGTGCATTTTGCACACTTTAGGTGAATTATCTACCTGGATAGAGTGTGCAGGGCTTCCCCGCAGGAAATAACCAACAGTGGCGTAGCAACCAGAAACCACAGAATGTCAGTGAAATTCAGCAGCTTGTATGGATGGCATGGAAATAGCCATTGGTGACGCAAAGTGGATGGATCCAGAGATTGTTCTTTACTTTTTGGTGAGCTGTTGAAGCGACTACCCATGAGTGCAAAGGTTTTTGTGCAACATGTGAGGGGGCCTTAAATACATTAGAGGGTTACCAGTGCAACTGGAGCTTAGAATGTTCATTATAGTGGATGACCATCAGCTACAAAGTTATGCACAACAAACTAACTGTTGTACAAATGGATGGATCTTTAGTTGCATTAGGCTTAGAGTAAAGTCAGAGGTTTCGTTCTCACATGCACTTCTGTTGGATAAAAGTTAAAGCTTAAATTAGAACAAAATTGTCCTACTTTCATAACAGTAAATATTCAAATGTTGGACTTTTTGTAATTAAAGGATCAGAATGTGCTGTTCCTATCAGGCAGTTGGGATGAGTTAAAAAGTCTCTTTGTTTATTTTCTGAAGGGGTCTTTGTGAACGTGCAGTCTGATGGTGCTGACGTGCTGCAGGGAGTTGCTGCACTTCAACCTGAAGCAGCACAGCAGCAGAAAAAAAATGTCTGGTATTTAGACATTTTTAGAACAGAACAAGACCTGAATTGTTTCCTCTAATTGTCTGACAGTTCCAGCTCCTCCTGGACAGACTGGTCTGTGCTGGACAAACTGGTCCCTGTTGGACAGACAGGCTCCAACCACAAAATAATTAAACTGTGTTATTCTTTACTCCCATCTTTGCATGCTGTGTTGTCTATGGTAAAGCCTCAGCAGAGCTGGGATCAAGGCATGTGAGAAGGTTTGAACAGAATCCAGGACAGACTGACTCTGTTCTGCTGAACCGTTGGGCTGATGATCCAATCACTGGAAACTCAGAGGGAGGAATCTGTTGTTTTGACTTTTCCTGGTGAATTTCAGAGGAAAAAGCTCTAATCAGGAAAATGCAAAAACCCTCAGATGTCTGCTGGCTTAAATCATTTCCTAACGGTCACACATCTCCCACCCTGCTCCTTTTCCACTTCATACTCAAAACAAACACTCCTCGCTCTCTCCCTCCCTGTTGTCCCCACATGGCTGTACGTTGGTTTGTTTCTGGCCATTACTATAATTCCCAGGAACGTCAGCTCTGCTAGGAGGAGGAGATCATTTTGATGACTGCCCAAAAGAGGGAGGAGAAAGAAAAAAATACTGAGGGAGACCAATAACAGTGAAAGGAGGGGAAAAGAAGAGGATAATGAGGGAAGATAAAAAGGGAGGGTAAAATGTAAAGGAGAGGAGATGATAAAGGATACAAGATGAAGCTGACAAAGAAGAGGGAAAGACATATCCGAGGGAGAAAAAGAGATTTGCCAAAGGGGCCCAAACCAGCCACAGGGGCCCACAAGCCAGCATACTCCTAGTGCCGGTCCCAAGCCCGGGTAAATGGTGAGGGTCGTGTCAGGAAGGGCATCCGGCATAAAAACTTTGCCAAATCAAATATGCGGATTCATAACACGACTTCCATACCGGATCGGTCGCTGCCCGGGTTAACAACGACCACCTCCGGTGCCGTTAGCCAACAGGGTGCCGGTGGAAACTATGCTACTGTTGGCTGAAGACCAAGGAGGGGGAGAGGGGGAAAGCGTGTTAGGAGGCAGAGAGAGAGAAGGAAAGGTGGTGAGAGTAGGGACTTTAAATGTAGGGACTATGACTGGTAAAGGGAGAGAGCTGGCTGATATGATGGAGAGAAAGAAGGTAGAAATATTGTGTATGCAAGAAACCAGGTGGAGGGGAAGC